>PVKU01012870.1:0-30142 GCA_004027475.1 Anoura caudifer | reverse complement strand
ACATCTCTCCCTTCTGGAGCAGAGGTCGACAGAACAATGATTTCGGCTGCGGTGGGCGGGCTCCAGAAGGTTAAGAGTAAAACTAGGAAATAAGAAAAAAAGGGATCAATATTTGCATTTATGTATTGGGACAGAAAGATGAGGCCCTGAATCCTGAGTGGGTCTCTATCTCTCAGCCTTGGTCTGCAGGTGAGTGTGTCTCCCATGGTCAAGATCAGCAGCATGGCCCCCATTACTTCAGCACTTACTTCTGAAGCTGTTATTTTATCTTTTTCAAATGCTATTCTCCAGGTGTTTGTCTTGGACACTTCCTCACTGTGCTTACACCAATGCTGACACACAGGGGCAGTATTGAAAGACACATTTGCTGACCACCTTCTCTAAAGATTCTCTGCCTTCACTTTTTGACCTGTCCAGATCTGTCGTTTTCATGGCACTTCCGGGTACCTGACCTCACATCTATACCTTTTCTTGTCCTTCTCTCCTCCATACAACATGGGCTTTCTGGGAGCAGGGCTTGTCTGATCTTGTACCTCCAGTAACTACAACAGCTTGGAAATACATGGGGATGAATGAATGAGTGCTGTACCTCCTGGGGTTTAATTGCACATTTCTGGGGTTTGCGGTAAAGACAATGTTTAGCACCTCCTGGTTAAATTTTTCTGGTGTTTCCTGACATAAATCATTGTTATTATGACCAGTTTTCATAAGTCAATTCTCAGTGATGAATAACAGGAAATGAATAGCAATCCAGGTTCTCCTGCCTCCCACCACTTCCAGATTATGAGCTTTTCTTCTTGCTGGGCCCCCTTCCTGATCCTACTCTGCTCCTTGTCCTTCACCCTCAGGTCCAAAAAGAAGCTTTCCCTCCTTTCTCAGAGCACTGGTCTCTCCAGCAGACTGCAGCCAGTCTCTGTGCCAGATCCTTAGTCTACCCCAAGGAATTGTCTCCTACTCACCAAGCAGCAGGAGCCCTTGCCAATGGACAAATCCTCTTTGGGTAGAGACTGAAGGGGATCCCATGGTGTATGCTGTCTGCTCTGTTGCACCCTTTTTGAGAG
Source organism: Anoura caudifer (assembly GCA_004027475.1). Lineage (NCBI taxonomy): Eukaryota > Metazoa > Chordata > Mammalia > Chiroptera > Phyllostomidae > Anoura > Anoura caudifer. The sequence goes on along the minus strand of PVKU01012870.1, from coordinate 29,081 downwards.
AAGATTGAGGTTTGGTGAGGTTCACAGGCACCTCTGTCCAAAATGGTGCAATCTGCTGTCTGTCCTACCTGAGCGCTGAGCTTTATACTGGGCCAAGGTTACCAATCTTATCATGTGGTCTGGGGGCAGGGAGTATGCACATGACCATCCCACTCCCTGCTCTAGTTTTTCCCATACTTGGCCTTTCTAACCAGTACCGCCCTCCTATAATTTCATTCCTTTGGAATCCCGAGGCCTCTCAACACCACACAAACACACAGGCAAACACATGCACACATGCTCTACAAGATGCACAAAAATGGATCAGGGCTCACTTACGTTAAAGACTGACCTTTCTTAAGGAAAATACAGGCCTGGGATGTGACAACCTGCCAAGGTAGAAATTTCTGATCAGAATATTTTCTGACTATTGTAAGGCCTGCCATGTGGCCCCTTGAGGTTGTCAGAGATACTGCACAGCCCTTTTCTTTTTTCCTTTTTTTTTTTTTTAATGCTTTGGTTTTTTGAAATAGTTTTTCTTTATTTTTGAGAAAGAGGAAGGGAAGAAGAAAGAGAGGGAGGGAATCATCAACGTGCGGTTGCCTCTCACATGGCCCCCACTGAGGACCTGGCCTGCAACCCAGACATATGCCCTGACTGGGGATCGAACCACGACTCTTTGGTTCACAGCCCACACTCAATCCACTGACCCACACCAGCCAGGGCAGGCCTTTTCTTTTAATAGTCTCAAGAAGAAGCAGGTGGGACAGAGCAATCAAGATGGAGGACCCGAGAAAACCCTGTTTCAGTGGGGGATGAAAATCAGGCTACTTCTGCATCTTAGCCAATGACAGGTTCCTGTGTCAATTTCCTGTGTGTTTCAATGTTGTGCCCTAGATGACAGAAGCAGACCTGCAGACAATGTCAGAGGGTCAGATGCTGCCCAGGGTTTCTGAGCAATACTTGTTGAGCCTAGTGAAAAGGAAGGCATTGTCCCGAATATTATGAGTTAGTGTCAGGATAACTTTCCCACCAGGAGCATGTATTGAGCAATACAGAGCTTTCTGGTTTCAAGTATCCAAAAGAAGGGCCTGGTGAAGGTTCTCCTGAAGCTTTTGGAAAAGGGTGCTGGCCTGGTGGGTCAATCTAAAATATGTCCTGTGTATCCACCATCACTACATTGAGATGTTGCATATAAGTCATTTCCATGTCCTTGTCTGCCCACAGGGTGCAAGAACAGGATCATCTCTGATGCAGGCCCCCACCAGCAGTGTCCGTGTCATTATGAATGAAATAAAACATTCACACAGACTACCGAGTCTGGTGGAAGAAAAAGGACAGCATGGCTTCTCTCTCAAGGGGAGCAAAAGCCCAGGCCTCCACCATGACAGGCCTTTGTTATTTCTGGTCACATTACATGATGGTCCTCATTTACTATGCACAGGTACCCTATAGGTGATTATCTTTCACAGACAACAAAGGAGCCAACAACAAAGGAGCCAACGTCGCTAATCCCATCACAGAAGAAGGATGTTAGCAAATGAAAAGGGGAAAAGTGGTTGAGCCAGTTACACTGGTCCTTGCAAGGTTTAGCATGGATTTTAGGAAGTTATTTTGCAGTAAATGTCTGCTGCAAATCAGGGTGAAGGGGTTTTTCAGCAAAAGAAAGACTCAAAGCAGCTTAGGTATATTGCAAACTTGATTTCCCACAAGGGAACCTATCTGTGGGCATGGGTCCTGTGCATCTCCAAGTGAGAGTTGGGCCCATGCCACGCAGAAGGGTCTCCCACACATCTCCAGGTGAATACTCAACTAGGGCCCCTGTGTGTTCCTTTATCAGGAGAAGAGATTTTCTTTTAGAACTCTCAGCACATCTGAGATGGAAGCAACCACAGATTCTGGGTTCTCCTGCACCATTCTGCACTGAAAGTTTCCCTTGTTCCCCAGGACATCATGAACTGGAGACATGTCTTCAGACCCAACAGGCAGGTGTCCCGCAGACCAAGAATTTTGGGAATGAAAATTCTCCCTTGATGCTTACAAGGTCAGGGTGTATTCTTTCTTCCCCTGGCAGTAAGTCTTCCAGGGGTTAATGATTCAGTGTTTCTGTCTGGTCAGGTTTCTGTGAAAACAGGAAAAACACAGGCCCTGGGTGATGAGACATAACTCACAAGGTGGGCCTGTGGAGGACTGTGATTTTGGAGGAATGCAGTCCAACCCCTCACTGTTAGTGTAATTGGAAAAGGCACCAGCATTCGGGCTGCCTGTCACTACCAAATCCAATAAGCAATGACAGCGATTGAATTTTTATGGGCGCTTTATTCATATGGCCGGCGATCTGAGAAGATGGTGGGCTCATACCCTAACAAACCATCTTCCCTTCTCTTTCCTGGCCAGAATTTTTATAAGGAATGTTGGGAAAGACAAGATGTGGTGAGGGCTTTGAAATTCAGGGAGGATTAGGTGAGTGAAGCTGCAGCATTCCTATTCTGGGCACTTGGTTGTTCCCAAGGGGAGGGGTAGTGTCTGTCTCCTCCTGGATACAAAGGCCTGGATGCCTTGAACAAGTCCTCAGGTGGTAATCTCTAGCCAGTGCCCCAGGGCCCGGCTGTTTCCCAGGAGCCAGGGTGGGCCTTATCTGTAGTTTCTGAAACAAAAGGTTTAACATACACATTACTTGCTAGGCTTAATAACTTTTTCCTTAAGCTAAAAATTTCCAGGTCTTGAGTCCCCTATATTAGGAGGTTCCTTTCATTCCTCCTGAATGTATGAGAAGTAAAGGCCTGACCCAAGGATGTCTCCAAGGAGGTGGTGGCCTCCTCTCGTGCTGACACCAGTGACTTTGTGTCTATAAGAAATGTAATCTCACTGCAGGTGTCATGCAGAGTGACAAGCTTCCACTGTGCAGTTTCCCCTATTGATTTACCGAGTTTTACAGGGCATCTGTGATGTGTCAGGCTCTTGGCTGAGCCCTGGAAACTCCAAAAAGAAAAAGACAAGTGTGGGTGCTGTGCTCATTGAGTTTACCTTGTAACAGTGACCAGATCTCAGATAAATCATGACTCTAAGAAATTAACCATAAACAAGTGAAGGATCATAAAAGAAAACTTCTGGAGCATTTACAACACATATTTGAGTCTTAGGTGGTCTGGAGATCACAGAGAGCACTTTTGAGAAAGACTCTTGGCTGAGGCCTAAAGAATTAGCGTCCATTTTGTATTTGAAAAACAAAGGGTGTTAAAAAATTGCCTGCACAGGACTAACCTTTGGTACGCTGACCCTTGGCTGGTTGGAGGAGTGGACTCAGTTCAGGTGGGGAGCTTGAGGAGTTAGGGAGACTGTGGAATGATTGATGCTGGTGAGGCTGGTCCCTACTGTGCTGTGGGTGCTGGTGATGTGGGGAGATCAGCCATGCCCAGAAAGGCTCCAGCCTACAGAGTAATTCTGCTGCCCCCTGCTGGACACCCAGAAAAAATAGGCAAGAAAATATGTTACTGTTAGGTATTTCTTTGTTTGGCTTTGTACTTTCCATTCAACTTATACTTTAGGCAATATTGAATTTATATGTGGATAATTTTAGTATATTTGTTGACTTGTCATTGAGTACCATAAACTTAACTTATGGAAAGTATGCAATTTATGAAGTGTTTCAGATGCACACACCGGAGAAGTTGTACAATGAAAAAAAAAAAAGACCATGTCCCTTGCTATTAAAGTCTTCTCATGTCCTCTTGCAATCTCCTTTTTCTTCACCTCTGCACCACATTTTTTAGTGTTAAGGAAATTCTCAAAGGCTGTTTTTTTATTATACAATCTTTTGAATTACTTGGAATTTTCAATTTTTTATCATAAAGTATATAAATTTAGGCGGAGGCTGTGTTCCTGGTGCAACACAATGATTTTGATATAGTTCTTTCTTTTTACTCTCTAGATATATCTCATTCCTAGGATGCATTAATTTTATCTATTCACCCCTTCATGGACATTTGTGTTGTCTCCAATTTGGGAGTATTAAATTAAACCTGCCATGAACATAAGTGTAGAACAACCTTTAACAACAACAGCAGTGCTTGTAAAACCATGACAAGCTAAAGGAATGGAAGGTAGGGAGTTGCCCCTGGAAGGTCAGTTTTAAGGTTGCACAGCCACAGCTCACCCAGAGGTAGAGAAACACCTGCTTCTTCACATAAAGCTGCATCTGCCAGAGCCCATCATCAGTCAACACAGTAGCAGAAATAATGACTCCATCTCCCTTCCAGCTTCCCAATGACACACAAGTGCATCTCAGAGGCTGAATTTTATTCACATCTCAATTTTCAATTACCAGGAGGAGGGGAAAAGTTATCTTTAAACTTTCAATCTCTCTAATATAAAAAGAAACCAACAAAACTAAGCATATTGTAAATTGTGCTGCTATGAAAGACAAATACAATATGATCTCACCTATAAGTGGAACTAATCAACAAAACAAAAGGCAGAAGAATATAATCAGAGATATTGAAATTAAGAACAAATTGACAGTAGCCAGAAGGGAGGCAGGGGGATAATATCAGGGGGAAAAGAAGGGAAGGGTTTCAGGAACATCTATAAAGGGCACATGGACAAAGTCAAAGGGGGGTAGGATCATGTGTGACAATTGCATATGGCTTGGGAGGAGGTAAAAACAAGTGTGCTTGAACAACAATAAATAAAGTTTAAAAATGTAGGCATACATGCCTAGTGCCAATAGAAAATACACAGAATGTCTCAGTCTATTTGCAGTCTGTGCAATTCTGGAGTTGTACCAGAGAAGCCTTGAGTCTCTTGTGATATCATAGAAAAATGCTGGATCTTCTTTCTTGGATTTTAGAAGAGCATCTAAAACGTTTGAAATTTTCTAAGTGCTGTGGATGATGAGTGTCTTGGTGTGATAAGGCAACTCTTGGAAGGCCTCTGGATAGTTGTAGAGTGAAGGCAGGTCACAAGAAAGACCAAGTTCTAACAAAAAGCTGGGAATTTCCCCTGTCAGTGTAAGAGATGTTTCAACAGAAGACTATTTTTGTAAGGCGTCATGTTTGAACCAAACATGACGATGACTGTGGGGAAGAAAAATCTCAATGGACTGAGAAAATGTTCTGAACAATGGAAATTCTGCACCATATTTTGTACAGTGCAGTAATATCCAGGGGCCTAGGGGGTCACATGATATTTATGGACAATAGATCAGGGAGGTTAATGAAAGAAAGCCAATGTAGAAATCTCTGTGACTGGATAAAAAGTAGAACAAATAGGCACATATATTTGTTAACTTGGTTGGCATAGGAAAGTCAGCAGTTAAGAATTAACACAGTAACAGCCCTGGCTGGTGCAGCTCAGTGGATTGAGCTCTGGCCTAGGAACCAAAGAGCTGCCAGTTCAATTCCCAGTCAGGTCACATGCTTGGTTTGCGGACCTGGTCCCCAGTGAGAGGCAACCACATATTGATGTTTCTCTCCCTCCCTCTCTCCTTTCTTTCACCTCTCTCTAAAGATAAATAAGTAAAATCTTAAGAAAAGAGCTAACTCAATAACAATGGTAATGAGAAGATATGTGGTCCCTGGTCTCTGCTTTGGTGCAGGAAAGGGTCTGAGAAAAATAAAATCACCCTGATATTTTAAAGGTAAGTTATGGTAAAGGAAAAAGACAATAAACACCCTCAGTTGAGGTAAAGATTGACCTTCGTCAGGAAAGATACCATCCTAGGACATGACTACCCACCATGGCTCACTCTGGGTTAAGGATTTTAATTTCAGACCATCCTCTGTGGTTATTGAAGTTTATGTGTTGTAAGTCCCACCATGCAGGCCTTCCCTGAGCTTGTCAGGTTGAGTATGTGACCCGTTTATTGTCCACACTGATTTGGTTATGAATCAGCTGAAACAATGCATTGGTGACTGATGCTTTGGTTAGACAATATTATCTCAAGTGCTAGGAAGGGAATCTTATGGAAACTTAGCAGCAGCATTTGTCTTGCTCAATAATAAACCATTGGTGATGCAGCAAGACCTTAATCTTGGATGGAAGTCAAAGCTTCTGAAAAGAGAAAAGCAGGTTTATGGGGGACAGTCAACCCACAGGCCTTCGTTAGAAAAACACTCTGGATCATTTCGAACTTAGAAGCTTTCATGATCTAAATCATGCTGTCTTCATTTCTCATTATTTTGCATCCTATGTTACATTTACTTAAGTTTGCCAGCACACCATGCACCAAACTATTTTTAAGTCTGACCATGAGATGGAATCTTATTTACTATGGCTCACCTATTACTAACTATTAAGTGTTCATTTTTAATCTGATGTCTGCTAGTTGTACACTTGGGAGCTGTCACAGTAAGGTTTATTTGGGGCCAGGCTGTGAGAACACAATGTAAATTACAATTACAGTCCAAAAATTCCACAGGTCAGGAGGACAGTAAGAGTTTCATAAGTACCTTTCCTCTGCTTCAGGATCAGATATGGAGGGCCATGTTTTATAGCCACATCAGCTCTCATTTGAATTAATATATTTAGTAGTCCTTGCTGCATTAGGGTGTAAGGACATTCACATAATTTTGTTCTACAATTTATTTATAAAATTCTTCTCTCAATATCTTTATTCTAGTAAGTGTCTACTAATTTCCTTGATCTTAGTTTGTCTCTTTTTACTCACTCAGAAATGAACAATTTATTACAAGAAACCACATATTTTTTTCCTATTAAAACACACAGGTCACTTCTTTTTGCAGTCACATTAGTTTTCAATTTCAAAATGTTACCAGAAATGGGGCTTGGCCCAGGGCAGGTTTGCAGAAAATTCACCAGTGGTGCATGGATTCTTGACCTTGTGCGGGAAGAGTTTCCCCAAATAAATCAGGTAATTTTGATGATATGTTTATTAAGTGGGCAGACAGTTAGACAAGGTTAGGCCTATGTTAAAAATATTAGCAGAAGACAGACTGAGTGGGGCTGCTGTGACTCTCTTACAACACTATGGGAAAGATGTGAGATTAGGAGGGGCTGCTCTCACCTTCCTGCAGAATCACAAAAAAGCAGATTTGTGGAAAGGGTTTTGGGGTGTTTGTCTAGGGTGAGCTGCCTCTGTCCATTGCTCCCCTGGCTGCAAGTCTTGTTTGGGACCCCTCCAAGATTTGAAAATTAAATTTACTTAAAAAAATCAGTTGATGTGGCTCTGAATAAGTGCACACTGGATTTTTTTCCTTGAAGAGTTTTATTCCTTTCCAAAGGTAAAAATTTTAGCTGAGGTCTCATGGAGGATCTTGATACAATATTCATCAACTTTTTCAGATGTGCCCTTGCAGGGCTGTGATCTCCACTAATTGGTCAGTACCAGGGCAGAAGGTGTAAATTACATGACCAGCTCTATGCCAGGTGTGGGAAAGCCACCCTGAAACCAAGGTCTAGCACATGTTTTGTTGGTTGCCAGGCACCCAGGTGTTTTCACCCTGGTGGCCTTGGTATCTGGATGTAAATTACTCTCCCAGTTTCTTCAGCCATCTTTCTCAGTTTCCCAATTTCAGTTGCCAATGAATATTCCTAGAGTCTTACCACCCTGCCTCAAAAGAAAAACCATGAAAAGAGCATTTTTGATAATATAAAATTTATCTTATACTTCTTAGAAATTATTAACATTTGTGCTATATACACACTGAGAGAAGCCCAAAGAAGAAGTAGAATTATTATTATGACTAATATTAGCACACAGGTAAATACATTCACATTTACAATGTTAAACACCAATTTGTAGACATAAAAGTTTTGTTGATGTCTTGAGATACCTGTATATCTGTGATACCAGCAACTTGCATCCTCAAATACCTTTGATTGCAAACAGTAGAATCAAGTATCAGAGGTAGGGGTAGGTGTTCATTGGCTTTTTGGCCCCTGTTAAGGTTTTTAAAGATATATTTGATGGATTGTGGTATTACAGTTGTTCCATTTTTTTTTTCCCCTTTATTCCCCTCTGCTTTCTACACTCCTCTTACTGTTCAGGTCCATTGGTCATACAAATAAGTCCTTTGGCTTTTCCATTACTCATACTATTCTTAACCTCCTCCTGGCTATTTTGTAATTACCACATATGCTTCTTATTCCCTGTACCTTTTCCCGAATTTTCCTCCCACCCCTCCCCACTGATCACCCTCCATGTGATCTCCATTTCTGCGAGTCTCTTCTTGTTCTAGTTGCTCACTTAGTTTGTTTTTTTTTTTTGTCTTTTAGATTCACTTGTTGATAGAGTTTGTTGTCATTCTACTGCTCATAGTTTTGATCTTCTTTTTTTATAGAGAAGTCCCTTTAACATTCCATATAATAAGGCTTGGTGATGATGAACTCCTTTAACTAGGCCTTATCTGGGAAGTACTTTATCTGCCCTTCCATCCTAAATGATAGCTTTGCCAGAGAAAGGAATCTTGGATCTAATTGCTTGCTTGTCATGGTTTTGAATACATCTTTGCAGGCCCTTCTTGCCTGTAAGGTTTCTTTTGAGAAATCAGCTACCAGTCTTATGGAAACTCCTTTGTAGGTAATTGTCTCCTTTTCTCTTGCTGCTTTTAAGATTCTCTCCTTATCTTTAATCTTGGGTAATGTAATTATGATGTGCCTTGGTGTGTGCTATCTTGGGACCAACTTCTTTGGGACTCTCTGAGCTTCCTCGCCTTCCCAGAAAATCCATTTCCTTTTCCAGATTGGGGAAACTCTCCTTCATTATTTGCTCAACTAAGTTTTCAATTTCTTGCTCTTCCACTTCTCCTTCTGGCACCCCTATGATTCATTTGTTGGAATGTTTAAAGTTGTATCAGAGGTTCTTAAGGCCTCTCTGCATTTTTTTTAATTCTTGTTTCTTCATTCTATTCTGGTTGAATATTTATTTCTTCCTTATAGTCCAAACCATTGATCTGATTCCTGGTTTCTTTCCCTTCACTGTCGGTTCCCTGTATATTGTCCTTTATTTCACTCTTCATAGGCTCCACTTTTTCATCTACTCTGAGACCACACTCAGCCATTTCTGTGAGCATCATTTTTACCAGTGTTCTGAACTCTGCATCTGATAGATTGACTATCTGACTATCTCTTCATTGCTTGGTTGTACGTTTTCTGGAGCTTTGATTTGTTTTTCCATTTGGAATATGGATATATATACATACACACACACACACACACACACACACAATATAGTTTCAGCATACCTGTTACATAGTAAGGAGCATAGTCTTAAGTATTCACCAGGGTGGGAAAACCCCTGTAGGTGCATTGAGGTGCTGTATGTGGGGGAGGGGTCCAAGAGGGAGCCATGCCAGTTGTTCAGCTCTCTTTGGGTTCACATTCACTTTCCTGATAGCCACAAGAAATTGGGCCCTTCTGGTGCTGATTTCAGGTGGGTGGGTTTGTATATGTTCTAGGGCCCTGTGGGTCTTTCCAACCATTTCTCCTGTGAGGCTGGGAGTTTCTCCCACTGTCTCAACCCCCATAGGATTATCTCAGTCAAAGGTTTTGAGTCTTTATTTTCCTACACTGGAACCCTTGGTTGTGCAGTCTGTCTCACTCCTCAGTCGCTCTTCCCAGTGTATCTGCATGCAAATGTGGGACTCTCCTCTCTGCCACCCCCTGGCTTGCTCATCATGGTCCTCCAGCCCCCTCCTTCCCACAAGTACTCTTCACTCTGGGTGCTCATCTCCAACTCCCCTACCAATCTGGAGGAATGTTTCTTCTTTAACTCCTTGGTTTTCAGGCTTCCATGCAGTTCACTTTTCTGACAGTTCATGTTATTTTTTGTTTTAAAAATTTGTTGTCCTTCTTCTCATTGTACGAGGATGCATAGTGTATCTAACTCCATCTCCATCTTGGCCAGAAATCCTCTTGTTAAAGTTTTTTCCAATAATGTTGTTGAGTATCATTTTTAATGATTATTTATTTATTTATTTTTAGAGTTAGGAGAAGGGAGGAATAAAGAGATGGAGAGAAACATCAATGTGTTGTTTCCTCTCATGGGCTCTGCAACTGGGGAAATGGCCTGCAACTCTGGCATGTGCCCTGATGGGGGATCCAAACTGTGACCCTTTGGTTGGGAGGTCAGGGCTTGATCAATTGAGCCACACTGGCCAGGACAGTGAGTGTCTTTAATTGATGCCCTTCCATTAGACATAATATGCCATTGTCTTTGAAGTCATCATCTTTGCCCAAGAGTCCACCTGTGAAATGAGTATCACTAATTTATCAGTTCTGACATGTTGCTTAATGAATTTTTTTATAATAATGCAGACTGACATCTTTTAGTAAGACTGATCTATATGTCCCTTTGTTTAAATGCCTATGGTTATCAGTGACTTTAATGAGGAGAAAATCTACATGTTCCCCAAATGTTAGGTTAAAAAGCTTTTAGGTAGGTGGATTAAAATCTTCTGAAGATTTAGTTAGTTAAGATATAATTGTACTTTTTGTATGTTTCACCAACCAGATACTGAGGGTGATGGGCACATGAAAATATTGTAAAATAGGCCAAATACTAGAAAAATGTTGCATTATTTATCAGTGAAATGAGTCCCTCAGTCCCTATAAGTCACTGGGAATTCCATAGTTGGTATTAATTTCTTGAAATAATAATTTAGCTTTGTTAACTAAAGCTCTTGCTCTAATGCAAGAAAATGACTCAACCCAGCTAGTAAATATACAATTTATAACTCACACATATTTTTATTCTTGAGATGATAGTGTTTATATAAGATTCAATTACCATATTTCAAGTGGGTCTGGGGAAAGTGGGAAAGATATTTGGGAGTAATTGAATGATTTTCGAGTGTCATATTTGGACAGATAGAACCTCTGCTACCTACTTCATGAGCTACAGTAACTTCCAGTAACCTTATTTACTTCATGGAATCATACTTTTAAAAACCCAAAGTGTTAGTTCATATATATGTTAAAGAATCAATAATTGAGTCTCTACCAGTAAGATTGGTTTCTGTTTGACACCATATATGTTTGTGTCATTTCAGCTTGCCCCATTTGTTGCCAGACCCCCTTTTCTTTTTCTGCAGTGGTCCACTAGAACTGTAAAAGAGAGTCCTTCATTGATTTAATAGGAAGCAACATGCATTCTCAAGTCAAAATAATTTGGCCATTTAATACTGCCCTCCTAGCTGCAGCATCAGCTCAATGAATTCCATTTCCTTTCCTGGTAGCAGTTTTAGAAGTCTTCAAATTCTGATAACTGCCAATTGTTTCCATATCTGTATAACATCTAACAATTCTGCTACCCATCTTCTCTCTTTAAAGTACTTCCATGAGAAAGTTCAGAAGCCTTGCTGCTTCCACAACATCAAGAGTTTTACACCACACCAAGGGCATAACTTGTGTTAGTGCAAATATGGGGGATTTAATTTTTTGAAAATTGAAAAGCCCAAGTTAGAACAATTATTTCCGATTGTTTGGAGTTTCTTACTCAAGGATATAAAAACATTTAGTCGTGTCCATCATAGAAGTTATTGCCTATCCAATTTGGTAATATGACTGTTCATCTTTCATGGATTCATATGTAAACCATGTTAAGTCAGGATCAGCAAGGAGTTTCCTGTGAACAATCCTTGGAAACAAAGAGATAGTCAGTGGGCAAAATGTAGCCATGGATGTGTTTATTCTGAAAAGAAGGCAGCAAACTTGCTGTGGGAAGACTGTTATATCAAGTTTAAAACAGTAGGTGCAGAAAGTGAGACACTTACAGAAGTTTTGAATATTATGGGAATTCAATGGAGATTCAAAAGAATGAAAACATAAAAATGGAGAGCCCATAGCTATCTTTTCTGTTTGTTCAAATAATGTGTCTACAGCAGATGACTGTCAAGCAAGGAAAGACCTCTTTTGCTTCTGAGTCTAATTGCTGCCAATAATATCCTATAAGTCTATGATAAACTCTATGTATTATAGTTAAAACTTCCAAAGTATTTTTGCATGAAAATTGATAAAATTTGTACTAAGCACATGTAAGATAGTACAAACTATCTTAGTGAGCTTTAGATAATTATTCAGAGATTTTACATCTTGCTTTCCTTTGCTGAGGGGAGGAAGGAGGCTGGTTCCATGAATTGGATAAGGTCAATTTGACTTTGATAAAACATATAAAATCTGGAAAAAATTTAAGCCTGTGTAACAATGTCCAGTGACATACAGGATCCTCTAAATTTCTTTCCATATTATAAAAGAGGGAAAAATAGATTCCACTGAGTCTTTCCAGGATAATTAATATTCATCTTTAGCTATGAGATGGTCAATCTATTTTACTTGAGGTTGCAAAATGGAAGCTTATCCTTTGAGATCTGACATCCTTTCCTTGGTAGCTGTTGTAATAGCAAAATTGTGTTCTTCTCTAAGTGTAATAATTTCCAAGAGCATAAAAGTAAATCAAATTGGAATATCTGAGAAAAATAGGTAGGGTTCTCTGTATATACCTGGGGCATTTTATTTTAAGTAAAATTGGTAATCCTTCCAAGTGAAGGCAAAGACATATTGACTGTAAATTATTTTTTACTGATGTGCTGAACAAGGTATTACATAAATTTATTACTTAAAAATATTTACAGTCCTCTGGAATGGTTGGTAATAAAGTATGTGGATTTGGAGTCACAGGATATCTGGAAATAACTATTTTATTTATAGCTCTGAGATTATGTAGTCTTCATCCTTTTTAATTGTTTGTTTTTTCTGGGAAAGTTGGAGAATTACAGAAGCTTCTATATAAATTATGTCTCCTTTTAAAGTAATTTTGTATACTATGTTTAATTCTAGCTAGCGCATCAGGTCTTTATGTAAAATGGCAAATATTAGGCAGAGGCAAAGTATCATCAATAGTTTTTCTAATAAGAGTGACTGATCTTGACAATATCTGTACTGGAAAGAGCTCAAAGTTCTACTGGAACATCCTGCAGGAAACTTTTAGTCACAATATTTCTTCTCTTGTTCCAGAAGTTCTGTTATAATTATTATTTTCCCAATTGTTTCAGTATTCAAATACATTTTATGCTTCCAGGAACAAATATGTGGGTGCCATGAGTTTAAACAAAATATCTCCCTGTCAGGTAAACTGAGGCTGATTAGACCACTAAATTCATAAGGCTCCTCATAACAGTTTGTATTTCGAAAGGGACAGGTGGTGATTTAAGAGTAGTCATTAGTTGAAAAGATGTCCCTGACTCTTGCATTGAAGCTTCACTCTTAATTGGGTGTTGTTAAGATCAGATAAAATAGTCCCAGTACCTGCAAGGGCCTTAGGAACTTCCCCTACAGTAGTAACTTTATTTTCTTTTTAACTGTTACTAAGGGGAAAATGAAAAACCCTTATAAGTCCTCTGAGCAACCTCACACTTGCTTTGTGGTTTTTTTCCTGTTTTTGATCTTAAGTTTTCTTTATCCTTTTTTTTTCCTGCCCAATTGGCTTTTATTTTATTATATTTTATTTTTTCATTTTATTTTATTTTATTTTATTTTATTTCATTTCATTTTAGTTTAGTTTAGTTTTATTTTAATTGTTGTTCTTGTTCAGTTTTCTGTCTTTTACTCCCATCCCAGCCCACCACCCCAAACTTCCCCACCTCCCTCCCATTTCCACCCACCCCCTAGGTTTTGTCCATGTGTCCTTTATACTTGTTGCTCTAAACCCTTCCCTGTTTCCCCTGATTTTCCCTCCCCTCTCCCCTCTGGTGACTGTCAGTCTGTTCTCAATTTCAGTGTCTTTGGTTATATTTTACCTCTTTGTTTGTTTTGTTGATTAGGTTCCTGTTAAAGGTGAGATTATATGGTATTTCTCTTTCACCACCTGACTTATTTCACTTAGCATAATGCTCTCCAGTTCCATCCATGCTGTCATGAAGGGTAGGAGCTTCTTTTTTCTTTCTGCTGCATAGAATTCCATTGTGTAAATGTAGCATAGTTTTTTGATCCATTCATTTACTGATGGGCACCTAGGTTGTTCCCAGAACTTGGCTATTGTAAATTATGCTGCTGTGAATATTGGGATGCATAGGTTCTTTTGGATTGGTGTTTCAGTGTTCTTAGGATATAGTCCTAGCAGTGGAATTTCTGGGTCAAAAGGTAGATCCATTTTTAGTTTTCTTAGAAAATTCCTAATTGCTTTCCATAGTGGAACTCGAGCACCAAATTACACCATACACAAAAATAAACTCAAGGTGGATAAAAGATTTAAATATAAGCCATGACACCATTAAAGTCCTAGAGGACAACATAGGCAGGAAAATCTCAGATATTTCATGCAGCAACATTTTTACTGATATGTCCCCTAAAGCAAGGGACATAAAGGAAAGAATAAACAAATGGGATCTCATCAAAATAAAAAGTTTCTGCATGGCTGAAGAAAACAGTATTAAAATAAAAAGAGAACCAACTATATGGGAAAACATATTTGCCAATGATACCTCAGACAAGGGTTTAATCTCCAAAATATTGAGAACATTCATGACTCCACTCTAAGAAGACAAGCAACCCAATTAAAAAATGGGCAAAAGACTTGAACAGACACTTCTCCAAGGAGGACATACAGAAGATCCAGAGACACATGAAAAGATGCTCAGTATCACTAGCTATCAGAGAGATGCCAATTAAAACCACAATGAGATACCACTTCACACCAATCAGAATGGCCATCATAAACAAAGCAACAAACAACAAGTTTTGGAGAGGTTGTAGAGAAAAGGGGACCCTATTACACTGTTGGTGGGATTACAGACTGGTACAACCACTATGGAAAGCAGCATGGAATTTTCTAAGTAATCTATATCCCCTTTTAAAGTGAACAGACTTCTCCACAAGAGTTTCCCTGAGAACCTTATTTGGTGAATCTGTGGCTTCACTCCCAAGAACCTTTATGTGCATTCACTGGGGGAGGTCAGAATAGCCGTGACCTTGTGTCCCTACTGTTAAGTGAGAAATTTTTTACACACCCATCAGACTCCTAGAGAAAATCTTTGAAAATTTTAAGTGGGTTTTTATATTCCATTTAGTTTTAGGACTATATATATAATCCCTCATTGCTGATTAAAACTGTTCCTTTTTTTTCTATTTTCTGAAGCACCTTGCTAAAATTCCTGGAGTAATTTTTGTCTAAATTTCTATTGTTATTTTGTTGAAGATTATTAGAATATGGTAGTGGAAAATATATAAAGAAGATAAAAATATAAAATAAGAAATAAAGAGGGCAATTTGGACTAAATAAAAAAAAAAAAAAAAACTCAGAGGCAAAGGATTCAGTGAATGCCAGTATGTGGTACTGGCATTCATTAGCTAACCAGAGCTTTTCCTAGTTCAGAGAAAGTCCCTAAAAAATTGTATTGTTTTTTTAAAGAGAAGAGTTATCTGTGCTTCTTCTAGAAGTTTCTAATTTCCACTAAAGATATGCATATTTTTTTCTTCATTTTGAAAGCCTAAATTAATTAAATGTCAAAAGATTTCTACTTTGGCCCTCCTAAATTGACACCTCTTCTAATAAAATCTTTACATTTCTCTAAGCACTTGCAAATAAAGTCTTTTTATTTCTTGTCTATCTGCCAGAGTAGTAATGAGGAGACTGGCGCTGAAAGATTTTAGCCTTGGAGGCTTGGTTTCCCACATCCATTTTACTATTTTTATTACCCTTTAAATCTTACTTAGTTTTGCCCCACTATAATTCTTTGGGGGTTATTGGTTACTCCAGTCCAGAGATCTTCCAGCTTGCAGACAACACAAAGTACTGCATCCAGTTTTGAGACTGTATTGGTGATATTAATTTAAGAGCAGAAAACAGATTTATCCAACTAGTGTTGAGCAGGCTACATCCTTTTCTTACTTGTCAATGTCTCTTGCAACCTGTGTTTCTGACAAGTTTCCACATTTCTACTTACAACCTGCCAGGTGATTTTCTTTTACTTTTAATTATTTTATAAAACTACTGAATGATTGGTTGATTGATTGATCGATTGATAGAAGGGGAAGGAATAGAAAAAAAGGCAGAGAGAAACACTGATGTTGGAGAGAAACACCAACAGGTTTTCTATTGTGTGGACCCTGACAAGGGACCAAACCAGCAACACAGGCGTGTGCCTTGACCTCTAATCAAACCAGGGACATCTTTTGCTCTGTGTGAAAAAGCCCAACTAACTGAGCCTCAGCAGTCAAGTTTCCCTTTATTCTTCAACTAGAAGTCATGACAGCCAACTGTGGGAGCAAAAGATGTTTTTTTCTCTCATCTTTCAATTCCTCTAGCTAATCTAATAATAAATTACCAGAGGCAGATTAACAGGAGACAACCTACAAAATTTATTACACTAGTAAATATTCTGAAGTGAAAAACAGAGACCCTAAAAAGTATTGACGAGTTAAGATATATGCTGTTCTGAAAATAAAGAACAAAAGCCATTGTGGTTTGAAGCTTCAGTACACACACATGCCATAGCATGGAGATTCCAAAGCCAATGAATAGTAAATAAATATTGACTTGGCATTTCCATGTAAATGTTCCTCCTTCAGCTGGTTCTCTTTTCAAATACTTCCTAGGTTGTTAAAATGTAAGTTCTAAGGAGTTTTTTGAGCCTTCTTGTTCCCAATAGCAAGACCAGAATCAATATCCTAAAAGTCACATCTGGGGTGGCAATTATGCTTCCCTTCACTGCGCAGCCACTACCCTCCAGCTGCCTTAACAAATATAACTGAAAGATCAATCCCACTACACCTTGGCATTAATTAAATCACTATGTACCTAAATTATTACCAAACAAGATAAAACACTGACATTCCTTCGTCATCTAAATATATCAACATTTGACTTCTTATTACAGAAAATTTAAAAGTTACATTTGAACCTGCTAATAAAAATGTTCCTATCTTTGGTGTTCATCACTTCCTTATCATGGGGAACTTAATTCCTGGAAAGTAACTCAATGCATGTGTTGTGATTTTATTCACAGCTGTTTAGGAAGAACCAAAAGTCCTGTGACCCTGACTCATGTCTCATATTAGTGTTCATGCTATCATTATTTATTACTTAATCAGATAAATTGTTTTTACATATTCCTAATTTAATTATTTATTTTAATTTATATTTTATTGTTGCTCAAGTACAGTTGTCTCCATTTTCACCTGACCCCACTTGCCTGTCCTACCCATCCCTGCCTCCCACCCTGAAGCCTACCCTTTTTGCCTTTTTCTATGTGTCCTTTCTACATATTCCTTGATGACACTTCCTCTATTTTTCCTCATTATCCCTCTCCCCCTATCCTTCTGGTTACTGTCAATCATTCTTTATTTCAATGTCTCTCATTATATTTTGTTTGCATTTTTTATTAGGTTTATTGGTGGTCTCTTAGGTTGCTACCAGAACTTGGCGATTTTAACTCACGCTGTTGTGAACATTGGGATGCATAGGATTTTTTGAACTGGTGTTTCAGGATTCTTAGTGTATAATTTCAGCAGTTATAATGCTGGGTCAAAAGGTAGTTCTATTTTTAGTTTTCTGAGGATATTCCACACTGTTTTCCACAGTGGCTGCACCAGCCTGCATTCCTACCAACAGTGCACTAGGGTTTACTTTTTTCTACAACCTGGCCAGCACTTGTTTGTTCATTTGGTTATGATGATCATTCTGTTCAGTGTGAAGTAGAATTTCATTGTGGTTTTAAGTTGCATCTCTCTGATGGCTAGTGGTGCTGAGCATCCTTTCATATGTCTCTGGGCCCTCTTCATATCCTCTTTGGAGAAGTGTTTGTTCAGGTCCTTTTCCAATTTTTAAATTGAGTTGTGTGTCTTCCTGGGGTGGAGTCATGTGAGTTCTTTATATATTTTGGAGATCAAACCCTTCTCTGAGTTATCATTTGAAAATATATTTTGTCATATGGTTGCTTCACTTTCTATTTTGTTGATGTTTGCTTTACCCATACAGAAGATTTTATCTTGATGAGATCTCATTTATTTATTCTTCCCTTTATGTCCCTTGCTTTAGGGGACATATTGATGAAAATACTGCTGCGTGGAATGTTTGAGATTTTCCTGCCTATGTTCCCCTCTAGGACTTTTATAGTGTCCTGAACTATGTCTAAGTCTTTTATTCACCTTGAATATATTTTTGTGTATGTTGTAAGTTGGCAAATGGTTTCATCTTTTTGCACATAGTTGTGCACACCTGTCAGTACCATTTGTTGAAGAGGCTATTTTTATGCCATTTTAACCATTTGCCTACTTTGTCAAATATTAATTGACCACAGATACTTGGGTTTATTTCTGGGCTCTCTATTCTGTTCATTGGTCTATGTGTCTGTTCTTATGCCAGTACCAGACTATTTTGATTACAGTGGTCTTATAATATAATTGGTATCAGGTATTGTGATCACTCCTACTTTGCTCTTCTTTCTCCAGATTTATGAGGCTATTTGGGGTAGTTTATGCTTCCATATAAACTTTTGAAATGTTTGTTCTATACCTGTGAAATATGTCCTTGATATTTTAATAGTGTTTGTGTTGAAACTATAAGTTGCTTTGGGTATGGACATTTAGATGATGTTAGTTCTTCCAATCCATGAACACAGTATATGCTTCTATTTATGTGTCACTTCTTTAATTTTGTTTTTCAGTGTCATGTGGTTTTCTGAGTATCAGTCTTTTACCTCCTTGGTAAGGTTTATTCCTAGATTTTTTTTTTTTTTGCTATAGTAAATGGGAATGTTTTTCTGTTTTCTGTTTCTGATATTTCATTGATGGTTTAAAAAATACCTTTGATTTCTAAATATTGATTTTTGAATCCTGCTGTTTTTCAAATTCACTTAGTACATATGTAGTTTTTGGTGGAAAATATAGGGTTTTCTATGTACATAATCATGTCCTTCACAAACACTGAAAGTTTTACTTCTTCCTTTCCAATTTGAATGCTTTTCATTTCTTTTTCATGTGTGATCACTTTGGCTAGGACTTCCCACACTAGTTAGAATAGAAGTGGTAAAAGCAGACATCCTTGTCTTCTTCCTGATGTTAGTGGGACTAAGGTCTTAGTGGTATCTGAGTCATGGCTAAATTTTATATATTTGTAAATATATTATGATGGTTTATTTACAGAGGTAGCCTCTGCATCAGGCTACAGTTGAAAAGCAGTTACATGTGTGTGATTTGAGAAGAATAATGTACAATCAGTAAGACCCCCCGAAACCTTTCTTTCATGGACTTGCCATCTCTTTCTGCTTAGCAATACAAAACAGTTTCAGTTTACATGAACAGCATCTTTACAACTGCCTAAACAGAAAATTAGTATATAAATAGCACTAGGTATTTACTAAATAAATCACAGGCCAATAAGTTCAACTGTGCAGTTGTGAAATACAATGTGAAAGAGGTTTTGGAAGACTGGATAATCTGTGTTTCCAACATGTCTCCGACTGTATGAAGAGAGTATTTGGTTTCCTTCTTACCTGAAAAATGATAAGCTCTGCTAACTTGACTAGCTGTCCAATTAGCATATTTTATGCTGTATTTTTTTTATTTTGCACTTACTTTTGAACTAGAAGCAATATGGCTTACCCATATCTGAAGGCCAAACAAAGCTCTCAAATTACTGTTGTTCAATTTCAAGGTTTGTGGAAAGTACTTTCTTAAAAGTTCAATGTTTCCAAGTCCACCTAGGGTATATTTAACCTCATTACACTGCTAACAGTATAAGTGGCTGTGCCCAAAAGTCATCATAAGCTTCTTCAAACATAAGGTTGCTTTAAGAGAGTCACCTTCAGTGATATAAAGCCCTGCAAGTTCATGCCAGGCTTCTTGTACTCCTACAAATTGACCCAGACCCTTATTCGGTTCCTGACTGGTCTCCAATCTTTTCCCCTGAGCCATTCAAATAGCAATTTTAAAGTCTTTCTTTTTCAGCCATGTTAGTGTGATTTTCATGAATATTTTGATCCTGCAGCTGTACAATTTCACCTTATCTTTCCATGGCCTCAAACTCATGCCACTTGGTTAGATGACACTGGGACTGCCAGAGGACTCTATTCTCAACTCCTGCAGACAAAACAAGGCCAAGCCATCCAGCCACAGACTGAGTCTATAATCATCACTTGTTCATATACAATCCAAACACATCTCCAAGCTTAGCAACATATTCCTGAATTGATTTCTCGATGCCTTTCACAATTTGGTCACTATTTCATAAGGTTTCTTTTCTCTATGGTTTAACATTTTTGTGATTTTTTTCCTTAGACATTGGAAAGCCCTGAGACCTTCCTGATTGATATTCAAAGAATGTTAATTAGTATTAAAATTAAACAGTCAAGTCATTGGTTGTGTCTCTCTGTATAGATGTCTATTTGTCCACATCATCTGGAAATAATTAGAATTGGTCTATAATAATTCCTCTGCTTAATTGGCTCACATAAATTAAAATATAACAAAAACAAACCCAATTTCTAGTTCATTAATGGGCAGTATTTTTCATAAATAAAATGATGTTATTTTTGCTAAATCTATTAATAACATATCTAAGGGATGAGTCAATGACATACATAAAATTGATGTTCACATATACAATTGGAGTACTTTTATGTTTCTAATGAGAATGATTGTGGCTGCCATAAAATAGGTTTTATTGTTCAAATGGTAAAAAAAATCAAATGCTTCTTTAAGAAGAAGAATCTTCATGAACCAAGTGTGGACATGTGGTTTAAAAAAATATAACTTTGGTTATATTTTGCTTGTTTGTTTGTTTTCTTGATTAGTTTCCTGTTAAAGGTGAGATCGTACGGTATTTGTCTTTCACCTCCTGGCTTATTTTGCTTAGCATAATGCTCTCCAGTTCCATCCATGCTGTCCCAAAGGGTAGGGGCTCTTTTTTTTATGCTGCATAGAATTCCATTGTGTAAATATACCATAGTTTTTTGATCCATTCATTTACTGATGGACATCAAAGTTGCTTACAAAACTTGGCTATTGTAAATTGTGCTGCTATGAACATTGGGGTGCATAGGTTCTTTTGGATTGGTGTTTCAGGATTCTTAGGATGTAATCCTATCAGTGGAATTGCTGTGTCAAAAGGCAGATCCATTTTTAGTTTTCTGAGGAAATTCCATACTGCTTTCCATAGTGGTTGTACCAGTCTGCAGTCCCACTAGCAGTGCACTAGGGTTCCCTTTTCTCCACAACCTCTCCAACACTTGTGGTTTGTTGCTTTGTTTATTATGTCCATTCTTACTGGTGTGAAGTGGTATCTCATTGTGGTTTTAATTTGCATCTCTCCAATAGCTAGCAATGCTGAGCATCTTTTAATATATCTCTACAATATATATATCTCTGGAATAGAGAACAGGTGACAGAGACCAGAGGGGAGATGGGAGGGAATTTCAAGGGAAAAGGGAAAGGGTTTGCAGGAACAAGTATAAAGGACACATTGACAAAAACAAGGGGGAGATGAAAACATGAGGGTGGTGGGGAGGGTTGGGGGTGAGATGGGATGGGAGTAAAAGGTAGTAAAGTGTACTTGAACAACAATTCAAATAAAAAAATAAAATAAAATACATAAGTAACCTAAATATAAATAAATAAGAAAATAAAAAAACTAAAAAAAAAAAACTAAATATGTATAATCAATGAATTGCTTGCCTTTCTCCATAGTAATTAATTGAAACATCATTATACATTGAAAATATTTGTTATTCAAAAATAACTTCTCTAACAATCTATTTATATAGCATCCAGTGCAGTAGATAGAAGAATAAATAAGAACATAAAAATTAAAGAAATACCTTTAAAACCACAGTAGTCTAAAACCGGTTTCTGTGAAGAAATTTGTGTGATGCTCTGCCCAGGGTCTGTTCCCTGGGCCCTAGAGGATATCTAGGGTGGTTGAAGAAAGCCCAACAAATGTAGCAGAATTGGGAAGAGGATCTTTCTGCAATAGAATAGTTACCTGCCCAGGCACTAGAGTCTGGATTGATATTGCAGTAGGAGGTAAGGGTGGGTGAAAGTGAATTTCAAAGGATGAAATTGTAAAATTAAGAGTTTGAGTGGCTTTGCTGACCACTTGCCATGATAAGAAAAACTCCATGGAGGTTGAGTCCACACTATGAATGGTTTGAGGGGACAATGACTCATCTGAGAAAGGGATACGGAATGAAATCAGAGTAGAAATGAGAGCATAGTGGGTAAAGAAGTTGAATGACTAAATCCAAGAAAGACTTCCCAAAGCATTCCTGATGGTGACAAGCCCTCTAAAGAAGAACAAGGTGGGATGCAGTAGAGAGAGTGGATGGGTTTGGTGGTTACTTTCTTTTGTAAGATGGTTAGAGAAAACATCCATGTCTCTGTGACATTTGAGTGAGACCTAGAAAGGAGCAGATAGGGTTATGGAGGACTTGGCGGTTGACACCTGATTTGGCCTGGTTAGTTACCTAAGTGCAGAGGAACTGACTTTCACCAAATACTTTTCTCTGATGTAATTTTTTTCTATAAAACATAAGATAAAAGTTTTCACAGTCACTTGAGATTAGAAGGCTTCACCCTCAGAAATCACCTGCACTGTCTCTAGCTCTGGATGGCATCCTCTTCCCCAAAAGATACCAAAGACAAAATAGGTAAAACTTAGTTTCATAAGGTGTGTGTTCATTTCTAATTTCATGGGCATTGGTCTGAACTAAGAAATATGATCTAAAGTGTTGGTTTTATTACCAAAGCTTCCAACTAGATATTAATAACAAAAAGAACAGAAATGTATTACACTTACAGAAATAATTTTATTGACATAATTAAGAATCCTCAAGGCTTTAGAAATCTTTTGAAAGAAAAAAGAAAGACAAAGATAAGTGTTGCTACTCACAAGATTGTCCTCTTGTTCATTCCCATTTTCTACAACAGTGTCCAGGTACACTCCACATGTGTACATGAAGAAGGACAGAGCACAGATTCTGTGAGCTCATCACCTGCTCCTCCTGGTTATCACAGGACCACTGCTCATCCTCTGAAGGACACAGTATCACCTCCAATGTGGACATGGTATAAATGAGACCAACCCAAGATGAGAGTTGTCTGAAATATGACCTTAATTCAACAATGACAATGTCTGCTCACATTTTTTAGTGTTTATTGATTCAATGCAACTATTTTAAGAAATATTCACCTTCAAAAAATCCATTATGATATTGCAAAGAAATTATTTAGAATTTAATAATATATGGGAGAAAAAAGGTCACTCATATTTTACATGTAGCACAACAGGCAAACTTGTAGTACAGTTGATGAGGTTGGAGACATCACACCAGTAAATCCCAGCATCGTCCCTCTTCACAGGGTCTACAGTGAGGTTTCAGTGGTCTTTGGAAACCTTTACATGTTCACTGAGCTGCAGATTCATGCCATAGATCAATCCCTGAATGGAGAGTGCATTTGTGTTGCATGTCAAGACCACAGTATCCTTATTCTCTGTGACTGTGGTGTTGCTGACTGTGAGGGAGACCACTAACTCAGGCTCTGTAGAGAAACAGGGAATGTGACTGATTAAGAATGGGCTTGATAAATGGAGCCATGCTACTTACTCAGACCTCAGCAACTCACAGCCCACAGTAAGCTATGTAATGGCCAAGAGAGTATGCTCTTGACATTTGCAGAGGGCTGATTGTCTAAGTTCAGGTGAAATTATGTAAGGAGACAGCTGCAGCTTCTCTCTGACCCCACATAACCCCAACATGATTCCATTCATATTCCCTCAGTCATCTGTGTTAGCAGCTCACAAAACCCCTTCCCAGCCGATAGGTCCTATAACCTCATTATTCAAATAAATTTTTTCTCTCTTGAGCATTTATTGATCTTTTTCTAGGACATCTTTTGTCATAAAACATCAGATCCCACTCCTTATATCAACTTTTATCCATGTTGTGGAAGGCAGGCTCACCATTTTGTCCATCTCGGAAACCAAGGAATTTTACAGTAAGCAAAAAAGCATTTAGCTTTTGTTAAAATTTAATAAGCAGTAAAGACTGTTCAGTGGAGAAAAGACAATCATTCCAAGAAATGTGCTGCGCAGCAATATGCACATGCAGAAAAGTGACATGGGTCATTGTCTGACACCACACACAAAAATTCAGTCAAGTAGCTCAAATTCTAAAGGTTAGACCCAAAACTATAAAATTCTTTTTAAAAAAGTATAGGGAGAAGAACTGTGACATTGATTTGGCAATGATTTTATGAATATGACACTAAGAACACAGGCAAAACAAAGAATTTGAATTTCATCAAAATAAAAAACTTTTCTTCATCAAAAAAAAAAAAAGAACACGTTGAAAGGTGTCCTATGACATTGTACAAAATATTTTGCAAATCATATGGAAAATAAAATGTTAATATCTAAAATATACAAAAAGTCTTCTACAACTCAACAGCAAACATGAAATCACATACAAACTGACTTTAAAATAAATGCAACACTTGAATAGACATTTCTCCAGAGAATGTGTGCAACAGAAACACCCCTGACTTTTCCCTTCAAAGCAGGTGTTCTGAAGCTAAGTCAGAAAAACCTGTCACAAGCATATCAACCCAGCTGTGCATCAGATCACCTGTAAAGCTTAGTAAATATCACAAAGCCCAGGTGACACCTTAAAAATGCAGTTTCAGCAGTTGCCCAGCTAATGTGGGTGTCCATTCAAAATGAGATATCTTAATGTGAAGGTTGAACCATTTCTCCTGCTCTCCTGTCCATGGGGAAAGTCTCCAGATTTTTTAAATTGCAGATTCCGAAGGGGCTACAGTGGGTCAGAGACTCTGCATCTCACAAGCTCTCAGGAGAAAGAGATTTTACTGGCCTGAAGGATACACTTGCAATAGCAAGGCAGACAGGGGCACATTTACCGCCTAGAAGTGGATACACTCATGCCAGCATTGATCACACCGTTGTTGTGTCTTGGTCTGTGGTCTGTCAGCAAAGCACACAGAGCCCCAGGTGTCCTCCAAATAAGGAGGTTATTTCTGTTTGTGACACAGAACCCCAGGTGAGAATTCAGTCTTCTTCATGTACTCCAGTGCTCTGAGAAGGTTTTATTCCTTCCCAGCAGGAAGGTCACAGAGATGACTCTGGGGGTGAGAGGTGTCAAGCTGGGTGACACCTGCAGAGGGAACTCGTCTTCTATCTAGGTTGTCACCAGACTGCATTTTGCTTCCAGAGACAAAGATTCCAAGCCAGAAGTCACAGTAGAACTCACAGTTTCTGGGTGTGAAGTGGGAGGTGTTCTGTGTGTCCCAGGAAAAAGGAATGTGAGGAAAGATCAGGTGCCTATAGGATTCCTGGTCCTCCAAGGATTTTCATGTTTGTTTATTGGACCTGTCTTTGTGTTTCTGGCTGTGGAACAACCTCTGATTTCTGCCTGAGACCAGACTTCCCCATGGATGATACCATGCATAGGGTGAAGAGCAACACAGAAACCCCTGAGAGAGGACATGCTCCCAGGCCCTGTCAAAATAAAAAGACAAAACAAAAGAAGACAAACAACAACAAAAAAACCCTTTCACACCTAAAAGCAATGCAATTAGTTTATCTATGCAAAACTGAGTTCATATGCCTGTGAGAAAGGACTCAAATCCTTTGAAGAAAGGCAGTTTTGCAGTTTGTTTTGTACATTACAATCAAAGTACCAAGTGAAAACATCGCATAGAATCCATTAGGAGATGAGAGATAACATGGAAGGGAAATTCAAGAATTACGGAAAAAAAGCATAAGGGAGAAACATACCTTTTGCATTGTTGGGTACAAGATTATTAATATTTACAAGACAGAGAGAAGGTGTGCAGAGGACCAGATAATATAAAGTGGTCTGTGTTACCATACACTTGGTCCAGATTCTGTGCATTTGAATGGTCCAGCAAAGAAATCATTCTGATTTGTCAGTTATCCTATCCAAGCTGAAAAAAATATATATCAGGGCTCACTCAAGTTAAAGATTGAACTTTCTAAGGGAAAGCATTGGATTAGGATGTGCCACCTGCCATTTCCTGTACAGTTAGAAATTTATGATCAGAATATTTTGTGAGGATTGTCAGGCCTGCCATGTGGTTCCCCCCCCCCACCCCCCGAGCTTCTCAGGGTTGCTGCACAGCCCCTTTTCGTTAACAGTCTCTAGAAGTAGCAGGTGGGACAGAACAGTAAAGAGGGAGGGCTGTTGAAAGGCCTGATGAATCAGGTGAGCAAAATCAAGCTCCTTCTCCATCTTCTTAGTCAAAGCCAGGTTCAAATGTCTATTTCCTGTGTCTCTCAATGCTGTCCCTTAGAGGCCAGAAGTGCAGCTACAGCCAATGTCAAGGGCATTACAAGGATCCTGTTCGGTGAAGGTTGAGCCCAGTGAACACGCAGGAATTACTGAGAGCACTGTGACTCCAGTGTCAGGAGAATTGTCCCACCATGGGGATGTGGTGTTTCAGACGGAGCACTCTGGTTTCAAATGTTCTAAAGGAAGGGCCTGGTGAAGTTTCTCCTGAGGTTTGAAGAGGGTGCTAGCCTGGAGGTTTAATCCCAAAATAGGTCCTGTGTGTCCTCCATCACTACATTGACATGTTGCATGATTCACTTATGTGCCTGTGTCTTCCCAAATGGACTAGGAGATGGAGCATCTCCATGTGAATACTCAACAAGGGGCCCTTTGTGTTGTTTGTTGGGAGAAGGAAGGTTCTTGAAGAACCATCAGCCTCTCTGAGATGGAAGCCACCACAGATTCTGGGTTCTCCTGTCCCATTCTGCAGAGAAAGTTTCCCTTGTTCCCCAGGACATCATGACCTAGACAGATGTCTTCAGAAACAACAGGCAGATGTCCCACAGACCAGGAATTCTGGGAATGAGGTGTCTCCCCTGATTCTCAAAAGGTCAGGGTGTGCTCTTTCCCCCTGTGACCGTAACTATTCCAGGGATTGAGGATCCTTAGTTTCTGTCAGGTCAGGTATCTTTGAGAACAGGAAAAAACACAGGCCTTTGGTGATGAGACATAACTCACATGGTGGGAGTGTGGAGAGCTGTGATTTTGGAGGAATAAAAGGCAGTCCAACCCCTCACTGTTAGTAGATTCCTTTCATTCATCCTGAATGTATGAGAAGTAAAAACCTGACCCTAGGATGTCCCCAAGGAGGCAGAGGCCTCGTCACATACTGACACTGATGCAGGGTGCAGCCAGGAGGGGGGGGCAGGGCAAAATAGGGATTTGAAATGGGCCCAGAGCTCAGGGTGTCCAGGAAATATTAGAGGGACACATAAGATGTCCTCACCCCTTCCCCCACAGGTATGAGTTGGGGGAAGGGACACATGGAGCAGGGACATGCAGAGATGCTAATCCAT
Organism: Anoura caudifer; assembly: GCA_004027475.1. Taxonomy (NCBI): domain Eukaryota; kingdom Metazoa; phylum Chordata; class Mammalia; order Chiroptera; family Phyllostomidae; genus Anoura; species Anoura caudifer. Next base: position 1,768 of record PVKU01012870.1, on the reverse strand, counting down.
GGCATGGTCATTTAACATATCTATAGCCTTTGGCTGGTAGCTTAGATGTGTTAAATAGCTGTGGCCATGCTCTGAGCCAGGGGGATGGAAAGGACTCCCCCCAAGACGTGACTGGAGAAGGAACCCCAAGTTACAGAGCCTGCGTGGGAGCTTGGAGAAGATTGGCTCCAGAAAATGGGGACACACCTGCCCAGACTCATGATGGCATCTCCCCAAAAACTTGGAATATATGGGAATGCTGGCAGGTGTAACTGATTGTAGGAGGAGTTGGAAATGGGGGTACAGAAGAGATTTGGCACCGGGATTTAAATGGAGACATGGCAGCCATTGGAGAGAATCCACGTGCTTTCCCGAGAGTTAGGACCCTCACAGCCCTGTGAGGGAAAATCACCATGTGGCTTTAGCAGAGAGTTGCCACTTGGCTTTGCCCAAGTGGAGACCCTCTTGCAGCTTTGCCAGAGGGAGGAGATTCCATGTGTTTTCACCAGAGTGCAGACCCCTGCAGCTTTGGTGAAGAGGGAGAGCCACATGGTTTTGCCAGAGTGGGGACCCCTTCCCCATAGCTTTGGTAGAAGAAGGACCACATGGCTTTGGGGTGCTCCCTTTGGCTGCGTGGCCTGGGAGCAAGATAGACTGCCTGAAAGAAGAGGGAAAGGACTCTTGCCAGTAGGCCATGAGAAGGTACCACGTGGCTTTGGATTAATTAGAGATCCTGCCTAGATGACGACACAGCTGATGGTGTCAAGAGCCTGGATCCCGGATGTGTGCTTCTCTTCCTTGCAATTACGGTACCCTGAATTAGGGCAGAGGGGGATACGAAGCACTGTGGGCATCTGTGGGTATCCTGAAGGACTTTGATATTTCAATGAAGTTAAGTCACTACTTTAACTCTGTATAGTATTAAATAAACATTTCCTTTCCTTTTCACAAATCTCTGGCTTTGAGAGACATCTTTCCATAAGGCGGCGGACAATAATGGACCTTCTGTTGCGCTGTAACAGCTCCACCTACAGGTCCCTCCAAGCATGCATGGCAGTTCCTCATGAGATTCAGCAGGGAGCCAGAAGAAAAGGAGAACCAGGTAAACCCCATTGTGTGGGCTGCTGGGAGGCCAGGGAGAGCTAAACGAGCCTCCCCTGTTAAGGTTGACCTCAAACCAGGGGTAGGAATTCCCAATAAGAAACAGTACCCTGTGTGAACAGACGCCTTAGAAGGAATATGTGCAATAACCCAGAAGTTTCAGGAATATGGACTTATTCGGCCCTGTCATTATCCATACAATACTCCCATCTTGCCCATCAGGAAACCTCATCTGGGTGAGTATTGGTTTGTACAAGATTTAAGGGCCATAAAGAACATTGTGCAAGACATTCACCCCACTGTTCCGAATCCTTATACTTTGGTAACTGGTAGTATACCCAGGGACAGCCTTTGGTATTCGGTACTGGATATAAAAGATGCATTCTTTTGCATTCTGGTTGATCAGGACTCTCAACTGTTGTTTGCTTTTGAATGGCAAGACCCAGAGTCTCAGGTCAAGACTCAGTATGGCTGGACAGTTCTACCACAAGGGTTCAAGAACTCCCCCACCCTTTCGGGGAGACCCTGAGTCAAGACTGAAAGGAATGACCAGTAACACTAGAAGGAGGAATTCTGTTGCAATATGTGGGTGGCCTCCTAATTACTGGGACATCATTTCAGCAGTGTTTAACTAATACTTTAGCTACCTTGAACTATCTGGCATCTTGTGTCTATAAAGTGTCAGTAC
>PVKU01012868.1:0-32458 GCA_004027475.1 Anoura caudifer | reverse complement strand
AGCCTTGCTGGGTAAAGTAGTCTTGGTTGCAGGCCTTTGGTTCTCATTACTTGGAATATGTCTTGCCATTCTCTTCTGGCTTGGAGTGTTTCCATTGAGAAGTCAGATGCTAACCTAATCGGGGCTCCCTTGTATGTTCCTTTTTCTCCCTTGCTGCCTTTAAGATTCTTTCTTTGTCTTGGAATTTTGCCATTTTAATCATGATGTGTCTTGAAGTGGGCCTCTTTGGGTTCCTCTCTTGATTGGGACTCTCTGTGTTTCCTGGATTTGTGTGACTTTTTCTCTCATCAAATTAGGGAAGTTTTCCATCATTACTTTTTCAAATAGGTTTTCTATCCCTTGCTCTTCATCTGCTCCTTCTGGTATCCCTATTTTATGGATATTATTACGTTTCATATTGTCTTGCACTTCTCTTAACCCCTCTTCATTCTTTCTGAGCTTCTTTTCCTTTTCTTGCTCTTTCTGGGTGTTTTTTCTACTTTGTCCTCCAACTCGCTGATCCAATCTTCTGCTTCATCAATTCTGCTTCTCATTCCTTCCACTGTGTTCTTCAGTTCAGAAACTGTATTTTTTATTTCCTCTTGGCCCTTGTTGATAGTTTCTATTTCCTTTTTCATGTTGATATAGTTTGCAGTGAGTTCATTGTAGCTTCCCTGTTGTTTCTGCTTGCTCATGTGAGCTCATTGAGCTTCCTGATAACATAGGAAGTTGCTTTGAGCTCAATACCTGATAGTTGTGTTGCCTGTAGTTCATTTAGCATTCTTTCTGAGGCTTCCTCCTCTTCTTTCATTTGGGGATTGTTTTTTTGTGTTCCCATTGTTTGTGAGACTCTTGTTGTTAGCCTCAGTTTCTTAAATTGATCTGTTCTGGCTCCCTGGGTTTATGGTGTGAAATCTGTGGTAGAATACCTGTGAGATTCAGTGGTGCAGTCTCCTTGATCTCTCCTGAGCTCACTGGTCTTTGGCTGTCATTTAAGTTGGCTCTGTGTTTGTCTTTGGGCTTTGATTATTGTTGGGTCTTTCTTTGGTGGGTCCTTCCCACCAGCTGGTTAACTGAGGGTCACTCTGCGCATCACCTCTTGCATTTTGTTGTGCTGGTGAGGGTAGGTTGTGTTGAAGCTGGTTCTTCTGTGTGTACAAGGTTTTGAGGATTCTTTCTTGTTCTTGTTCAGTTTTTTGTACTAGGTAGTTTCCTCCACTATTTAGTCCAGATAGGTCCTGGATTGAGATTTTTGTGGCTTCCAGTTCCTCCTTCACCTTCTTCTGTTGTTATCTGTTGGTGGTTCCTTTGTTGTTGGGTTACCTGTTCCAGTGGGTATCCTGGTGTTCACCGGTTCCACTTACTCTTTTTTGTGATCAGTTGGAGGAGGAAGGCAAAATGTTTTAAGACAGCAAGAGAGTATTCTATGATATTTACAGTAGCAGCTGGTAGAGAAGAAATAGGAGATCCTTTGTCTATGTATAGTGTTAACCATGATCTTCCACCCCACTACCCACTTTTTGGAAAGGATGGAAAGTAGATGAGACTTTGTTGGTGAGGGAAGGATTGTGAGTTGGATCTAGAAAGCAGTGAGGTTGTGGGAGGTTAGATTCTGGGGTAAGGTGAGAGTAAAGGATAGTAAATAGGTACAGTGTGTAAGAGAATAGAGTTAACCACTACAGTAACAGAGTTCAGGAAACCATGAAGTGGGGTAAGATTTGGGAGGGGTGTTGTGAAGTATACACAGTTGTATGAAACAGCTATTATTTAGAATAATATTAGAGCAACCATCATATGACAGAATCTATGAGATCTAGACAGCAAGAATAGGGAGTATAGGACCTTGAGTAGTATTCTAATGGAACACAAGTAAAGTGAAGGACAGTAAAATTAGCAATACGCTATGAAAGAGAGAATGGGGAATCCTGTCAAATGATATAACAAGCCAAACAAAGAAGACTATACAGAAAGAAGAGGAATACAAAAATACTATTAAAAGATGTAAGAATAATGGGAAAAAATAATAATACAAATATGCAATAACTTGCAGGTTCTCTGTAATAGGAAAGTAAAATTTGTCTCATTGTCACAACTGTTGGGATGCCCCCTCTTTGGGTCCAACTCTTGTTTTTTCATAGTTCCAGGGGTTTTTTTGTCTCACATGTGGGTATTTAAAAAAGAAAAGGAAGAAGAAGGAAGGAAGATTAGATGAAATTGGAAAGAAAGGAAGGAAGAAAACAAGAAAGAAGGAAAGAGAGGAAAAATGAATTGAAAGATAAAAGAATAAAAATTTAAAAATAAAAAATTACTTAAACAACAACAACAACAACAAAACCCAAGAGCCTCTTGTTGGTTTCAAACTGGCCAAACTGGTTTTTCTGGTCTTGCTGGCTGCAGCAGGCTGAAGAGCAATTGGGTGTGGGATCCGGTTACCACTGTGGGGTGGAGTGTGGGCGTGCGCTGGGCCATGCTGCCTCAGTCCCATGGGTTTGGGAGCATACCCTTCCTTCCCAGTGCTACACGGGTGCGCAGGGCCTTCTGCTCAACCTCGGGATCGCTGCCTGGCTGGGTGGGGAGCTAGCCAGAGTGGCTGCTATAGAATTCCCCAGTGTCTCTCTTTTCACTTTCTGTTTTTGAGAAATTCCTCCTACTCAATCCTGCTGCTCCATATAATGGCCTGGCCTCTGACACAGCCCAATTCTCCAGCCAGACCAGTGACTATCAGGGTCAGAGCCCGCCACTGCGCAACTCTCAGCTCTCCCCAACCAGCGTCCATGGACTCTGTGGGTGTCCACAGCTCCTGTGTTTGCCACTTAGTCCTTATTCCCCTCTCTGAGACTTCAAGTAGCCAGGTCTCTTCCCATGCTGCTCAACCCTTGTGGCAGGAAGGGAGCAGTTGACCCAGCTCTCTCCGAAGGACCCTGTGGCAGACCCAACAGGCACCAGGCCTGGGGCTGCAGTCGCCCTGGTCCCCGCACCGGCCTCTGGGACCTTATTGTCCTAAAGCAGTCTCCTTACCATCTAGTTTTTCAGTGTCCGCTACAATTTTTGGTCTCTTATTTTCATGTATGCTGGGGTACTGTTGGCTGTTTGCTCTGTTCCTCCATAGATCGGCTAGGTTTTTCTCCCATGTGTAGGGGGAAGTGGAATCCACTCCCTCCTACCACACAGCCATCTTCCTCCTCTTGATATATGATCTTTTTGATATACCAGTACATTCAATTTGCTAATATTTGTTGAGGATTTTAGTGTCTATGTTCATCAGAGATACTGGCCTATAATTTTCTTTCTTTGTAGTGTCTTTATCTGTTTTTGGAATTAGGATAATGCTGTCCTTGGAAAATCAGCTTGGGAGTCTTCCCTCCTGTTGAATTTTTTTGAAACGGTTCAGGAAGGAGAGGTGTTAGTTCTTCCTGGAATGTTTTGTAAAATTCATCTGTGAAGTCCAGGGCTTTTGTCTGTTGGGCGTTTTTTTTATTACTGCTTCAATTTCAGTATGCATAACCCACCTATTTAGATTCTCTGATTCTTTCTGATTTAGTTTGGGAAGATACTGTGTTTCTAGGAATTTATCTATTTCATCCAGGTTGTCCAGGTTGATGGCATATAGTTGTTCATAATATTTTCTTACAATCCTTTGTATTTCTTTGGTGTCAGTTGGTACTTCTCTTCTTTTATTTCCGATTTTATTTATTTGGGTCCTCTCTCTTTTTTTCATGATGAATCTGGTTAAATGTCCGTCAATCTTGTTTATCTTTTCAAAGAACTAGCTCTTGGATATATTGATCTTTTGCATCATTTTTTTAGACTCTACTTCATTTCTCTGCTCTGATCTTTATTATTTACTTCCTTCTACTCACTTTGGGTTTTGTTTTTCTTTATCAAGTTCCTTCAAGTGTGAAGTTAGATAGTTTATTTAAGCTTTTCCTTGTTTTTTGAAATAGGCCTGTAATGCTGTAATGAATTTCCCTCTTGGGAGTACTTTCCCAGTTTCCCACAGATTTTGGATTGTTGTGTTCTTATTTTCATTTGTTTCAAGGTGATTTCTCCCTTAACCTCATAGTTGGCCTATTCATAGTTTAGTAACATGTTACTCAGCCTCCATGTCTTTGTGTGTTTTTCAGTGTTCTTTTTGTGATTGACTTCCAGGTTCATAGCTTTGTGGTCAGAGAAGATCCTTGATGTGATTTCCATCTTCTTGAATTTATTAAGACTTGGTCTGTGTCCTAACATGTGGTCTATTCTAGAAAATATCCCATGTGCACTTGAAAAGTGTGTCTATTCTGCTGATTTGCAGTGAAATGCTCCAAAGATATCAATTAAATCCATTTGATCTAGTGTGTCTTTTAAGGACACTCTCTTTGTTGATTTTCTGTCTAGAAGAGTTATTCATTATAGTCAAAGGTATGTTAACATCTCCAACTATAGCTGTATTTCTGTCAAACTCTCCCTCTATGCTCATCAAGATTTGCTTTACATATTCAGGTGCTCCTGTGTTGTGTGTATGAATGTTTATAAGGGTTATATCCTTTTTGGATTGTTTCCTTTATCATTTCGTAGTGTCCTTCTTTGCCTCTTACTATGGCCTTGGTTTTAAAGTCTATTTTGTTGAATATATGTATTGCTACCACAGCTTTTTTTCCTTTCCAATAGCATGAAGTACCTTTTTCAATTCCTTTACTTTTAGTCTGTGTATCTTTCGATCTGAGGTGGGTCTGTTGGAGGCAGCATATATATCTTGTTTTCTTGTCCATTCAGATACCTTATGTCTTTTGGCTGGAACATTTAAGCCATTTACATATAAGGTGATTGATAGATATGTATATAGTGTCTTTTTATTGTGAAGACTATTTTTTTCTTCTTTTTTGTTTCTCTTTTTCTTCTTAAAGCAAGCCTTTTAACATTTGTTGCAGTACTGGCTTAGTGTTAACCAACTCCTTTAGCTTTTTCTATTCTGGGAAGTTTCTTTCTCCTTCAACTCTAAATGATAGCCTTGCTGGGTAAAGTAGCCTTGGTTATAGGTCCTTGCTTTTCAGCGCCTAGAATATTTCATGCCTTCTGGCCTGTAATATTTCTCTTGAGAAATCAGATGACAGTCTAATATATGCAATCTTGTAGGTAACTACCTGCTTTTTCTCTTGCAGCTTTTAGGATTCTTGCTTTGTCTTTAACCCTGTCACTGCAAGTATGATGTGTCTTGGTGTAGGCCTCTTTGAGCCCAACTTGTGTGGGACTCAGATTCCTGGACTTGTATGTTTTTTTCTTTCACCAGATTAGGGACATTTTCAGTCATTAGTTCTTCAAACAGTTTCTCAATCCCTTGCTTGCTCTCTTCTAAATCTGATGTTACCACGATGCAGTTGTTGTTACATTTTATGCTGTCTAAATGTTCCTTAAGCTCTCATTTTTTTAAATTGTTTTTCCTTTTTGCTGTTCTGCTTGTGTTTTTTTCTACCATGTTTTCCAAATCAGTAATTTGATCCTCTTCTTCATTAACCTACTGTTTATTCCTTCCAGTGTATTATTTATTTCAGAAATTGCATTCTTTATTCCTGACAGGTCCTTTTTTATGGTTTCTATGTCTTTTTTCATGCTGTTGAATACCTTTATAATCATTACTCTATACTCTCTGATAAATTTCTTGCTTCAATTTCATTTCCAGTTCCTCTTGTGAAGAATTCTCTTGTTCTTTCATCTGGTGTCTGTTACTTTGTCTTCCCATTCTGGCTGCTTCTTTGTATTTGTTTCTATATATTAGGTAGATCTATCTGCAAAGACTGTGGTTCAGGCCTTTGTCAGACTCTGCATGTGACTGGCCCTGGGCAACCCTTTTGGAGCTATCAACGTTTCACAGCATGTTGTCCCCTCTGCTGGGCCTGTTTGTGTGTGAAACAACCAGGCTGCACACCAAGGCTGGCTTTTACCAGCACTGAGCCTGGGGAATGGTCAGCTAAATCTCTGAGCCCCCAGAGATCTACCTTAGGTGTTAAACTTAATCAATGATATAGGATCAACCTGTATCCTGCAGCCCTGCTTAAGCTCCACAGTGTAGGGCAGAGTAATTCCTGTGGACAGGGCTATTGACTCCCCTTAGACTGATACCACTTGGAGGGGAGAACCCTGCCTGAGAAAGATGGCTTCTGCAGTACGGGGAATGACAGCACAGGGATCCTGGTGGTTACTCCTCAAGTTCTCTCCCCAGAGCCACCTACCCCAGATTGTCCTCAAGAGTCTCTAGTCTACTCAACCCTCCCTCTGGTGGAGCCCAGAGCAAGTGGCAGCAAATGAAATTTTTGGCATTGGCCTTTTAAGAGGCTCTCTTTGTTTTTAGCTATCTCTTTCAGCTATCTCTTTCTGGTGGACAGAAACACCACTGCTTTTCACTGCTGGATTTTACCTGGGTTCCTTTCTGGTTCTGGTGCTCTAGGCTGGGGAGCCTAGCTTGGGGTTTAGACCTCACACTTGCCAGAGGAACCCCTGGCTGCTGAAATATTTCTCTGGAACATCAATTGTTCCCCATGGGAGTGCAGCCAGCCCTCACACCTCCTCTGCACTACCCTCCAGTCTAATTGTGATGAAGTGGTTTCTTCTGTCTGTCTTTGATTATAAGGCTTCTCTTCAGCTAGTGTTCAGTTAGTTATTAAGGATGATTTCTCTATAATTTAGCTGTAATGCTACCTTGGTCCTGGGAGGAGATCAGTGTTGCTTCAACTTACTTCTCAGGTATTTTAGGTCTTTGGTTACTGGTTTCTTATTTCTCATCAGTTTTCAATGTATTCCAATCTACATCTCCCTCCCCATTTGAGACTGAAACTGCTCAAGGTCTCCAGGCTCCTCTCTACTGTCAAATCTAATCAGATATTTCCATCCTCCTTATCCAACTGCTCAGGGGAAAGCAACTCTTTCAGGTACATGCACCCTCTTGGCCTCTGGAAACCACCATGGTGGGGTTTGCCCTCATCTGTTTGGCTGCTTCCTTTTCCCTTTCTCTGCTCCTCCTCCTCTATTATTACCACTGTTCCAGCTCACAAGGTCTTTCTTCATCACCAATCCTATTCATTGCATGGCTTTAAATACTGTCTGGAGGTCACCAGAGACTCCCAATCTGTTATCTTGGAACTAGGTCCCTTTCCAGGGTTCCTGGCTCTTTCCCTCCAACTGCTTGCTTGGCCTGTCCACACTGGAGTTTCACAAGCAACTTCAGTGTATCAGCCCTCAGATAAGAATGACTGCCTCTTCCCCCCACAATCCTGTTCCTCCTAAGTCTTTCCCATCTCAGAACACAGCACCGTCATCCACTCAAGATTCAATGACCCAAACTCACCTTTCCCTTGTTTTCTACCAACATCCGTCAGCAAGTCCATTTCCATATTATATCTGGAGCCCATCTCTCTCTAAATCATCATCATATTTTCCCCAGAGGACTGCAGCAGCTTCCCAAATGGCCTCACAAGCTTCTAGTCTTGTTCATATAATCCATTCCTTATACAAAGAGTCTTTTTAATATACAAATCACATTTCACTCACCTGCTGAAGTCCTCTCAAAGGCCTCCACCCGACTCCAAATAAAACCCAAGTTCCTTTCCCTGCCTTCCAAGTGCTTATCATCTGAACTCTGCCAGATTTCCCCACCTGCCCTCATACCACTCTTTCCTAAGCCCATTAAAGTACAAATGTGAAGTCTTGCTTTATTTCTCAAATAAGCAAGTCTTTCCGCCCTCTGCTTGAAACGTCTTTTCTCAGCTCTTCACATGGCTTTTCCTTCCCATCTTTCTGGTATCAGCTCAAATGTTAGATAATTAAGGACAGACCCTGGCCCCCACCCCACTTTGACTGAGCAGTCATCTCTAGTTCATCTCCCTGTTTTCACAGTAGTATTTATTTACCACTATCTGCTAATCTTCTTTTTCTTTCTCCATTAGAATGTAAGCTACTGGAGAGCAGGGACCATGTCTCTCTTGTTCAATGCATTGTATATGCTATATAAATACAGGGTGGGGCAAAAGTAGGTTTACAGTTGTAAGTATATAAAACACAAAGTTCATTCTTATACTATTGTTTATTAATTATTGTATTATTTTCCATACTAACTATAAATCTATTTTTGCCCCATCCTGCATATCAATGCCTAGAACAGTAAATACTTGGCACATATTAGGTACTTATTATTTTATCACTGAGTGAATGAATAAAACAAGTGAGTAAAAAATACAATAAAAATAAACTACTAAAATAAAATAAAAAGAAAAATAAAACAATGAATCAACATAATTAAGAAATGAATGCACATGCTCCCTATAGACCCTAGGATATTTTCCCCCTTCTTCTGCATGAAAAGTGCTGCTCATCTACTACATGCCAGCTGACTCTCCTCCTCTAGAAGGATTTAAAACAAAACAAGTGTTTATCCCACTTAGATCTTCAAATACCCAGTTATCCTTTTAGCTCTGACCTTGATAACTTCATGCCAATCTCTTCAACTTCTCTCAGGAAGCATTTTCCTCCTTACTAACCAGCAGAGATTCTCCATAGGTTTATTTCAACTTATTCAATACCTGTTAACTATATGTCAGTAACAGTGAAAACATAACATATTGTGATAATATGTTACATAACAGTAACATATTGTAACCCATCCCACCATTCTTTAGACATTGTTTCTGTAAGTGTTGACTCTGACTAACATGTAGCTTGTAGATAAACAGCATGTTTGTATAAGAATCCTAGGAACTAACTGCCCAGAAAGACAGACTTTGACTTTCAGGCATCCCAACTCTGGGAGATTTGCTGACCTTCAACCGTGGAACCAGGATGACATGGAGCCAAGATGACCAAAGCAGGATGACACACACTGGCAATAAGGTATCACTTGCCATATTGGAATGGACTGTGCTAGTGTGCAGGTGGAGAACTTCTCTATGCCCACCCCACCTCGATCTCTTTGTTCCACTTTCTCTTTCCCTTCTTATAAAAAATCTCTGCCTCCACTGAGATATGGAAATGGGCTTTGAGATATGAGTCCTCCATCTTCCAAGTGGCTGGCACCTGAAAATAAACCCCTTTCCTTTACATCAGCACCTGCTTCTTGAATATTGGTTTTCATAGCAGCAGGCAGCTGGACCTGCTTTGGGTTATATATCCTCGTGTCTTCTGTTTTCTATCCCATTCATTTCTAAACCCTTTACTTAAGTTTCATTCTTTTCTCTCCTCAGTTATTGACAACAGGAGTGAATTCCTACTGGATTTCTAGTACTGAAATTTATATGGTTGCCTAAAAGGTAACCATATAAATATGGTTATGCAAAAATATGTATGCATCAATCTCTTGCTACCAGTCCAGTCTCAACCTTTTCTCTCATCTTCCTTACCCGTTTCCCAAACACACTTCTGGGAAGTGAAAACTATAGCTTACTTTTGGAGGCTTAAATGTGAAAAGCAAATCTTCCTCATATGAACCAAATGGCCTGCTAACTATGTTCATAAACCTATAAATGACCATGTCCACAACAGCACTGAGGAAAATGATCATTTCCTCCTCTTGCTGCACTAAAGATGTATCTGTATAGATACACGGTGATTTAAAATTTGATTCCTTTTGAACTAACTTGAATTTTAAACTTTTTAAGGTGAATTTTGAGAAGAAAACACTACTTTCAGATAAAATGTAAATTCACCATCTGTCTAGATCTTTTTCCTAAACTCCAGATTCATATATCCACTTGTCTGTTAGATACACCATCTCAGTTGCTCTAAAGGCATCCCAAAACCAAGTATGAATGATCCACGGACATGGACAACAGTGTGGGGATTTATGGTGGGAGCAGGGGGTGGGATGGGTGGAGGAGGGCAAAGGGGGAAAATTGGGACAACCATAATAGAATAACAATAAAAAAATAGGCATCTTAACCTCAACTCCTTATTCTCTACTTCCACAGTCTTGTCCTCTCTTATCCTCCCTTTCTCAATTAAAGTCATTACTATCGACCCAGTTGCCAAGTCAAAAATCCAGAAGCCAACACTAATTCCTTCCGTTCTTTATCGTTACCCATGCTAACCCATCAGCAGTCCTGTCAGTTTCACTACTGAAAGACATCTAGATTTCACCCATTTCCCTATCTGCTTTTGCCATTCTGGAATAAGCAATTACGCTCTCTACTGAGACGTATTCAATGGCTTCTTGACCAACCTCCTTACCCGTCTTGTGACCCTAGCATGTTCTACTGAGAAATTCAAATGATCTTTCAAAAATATGTATTGCATCATTTAGGGAACAGTATAAAATTCTACATTTTATAAAAACTTGTAATGGGGGTGCAAAATTGTTTTAATAAAATTTAGCATTTACTAAGGCACAGCTTCGGTTGGAGGGAGGAGGCTATTATTTTGAGTCATATTCTTTATCTTGATTTTTGGCTGCTAGGTATTTCTTGAGCAGACTTCACAAAGGCAGGAGGCCCAGAAAAGTACTTGGTAACAAGCACTGACAAGGCTGAGCCAGCAAAGAGCACTGTTATTATACTTTTTATTTCAAGGGTGCCTTTTCCACAAAGGTTCAGGACACTTGAGTCTGACTTATCTATATAGTTGGTAGGAGTAAACATTTTATTTTGTCTACTTACCTGGAAGGTATCTTGATTGTTTTAAGTAGTATTGTTTAGCCGTTGAAGCTGTTTTCAATTCAGAATCAGACTTTAGGGAAATGGCAGTAGGTAAGCTCTTGTTTTCTCCTGGTAAGTGATTAGAGCCTGACAGTACTGACTCTGGAAGCCTTGAAAGTCAACATAAGGTAGCATTACAGCATGCAAAATGAGAAGATGACACTACTATGTTCTCACCTACTCTCTGCACAACTTTTCAAAATAGTCAAGGTGACCTCACTCCAATGGTTTCCATCAGAGTTCTTTTGTTGATAGGAATACTAACTGATGATCTTTTCCCTCCAGTAAATACTAGCCAGGGCATAGAATCATATCTAATGCTAGACATTACATGACAGAAAGCTTCCTAAATGAGCGGCAAACTCTGTGTAGATATTTCTATGTTCCCTACAACTGCTGCAGTTGTAGATTTATAATGTAAAAAGACTTGGGCACAGGGAAAGGGAAGCCAATCACAGCCAGTGTCGCCGGTCTATGTATAATCAATAAGGTTGTTTGGGACTCCTCTGGAGACTGACATGGACTTGGCTGGCCCTTTGAACTGCTGGCTACCCCAGCCCACTTTGGGATATCCCTAGACACAAGTAGGCCCCCTTCATTAGAAGCAGTCCCATCCATTTCTGACTTCTTTTCCTTCCCCTCAGCCCATTGTAGTTACACCAATTGCTGAAATTCTATTCATTTTCAAAACTGCTTACTCTAGAAGGACTTTGCTCTCCTCCTCAAAGTGGTCTGCCCATCAACAGAGCTCTCAGAGTGCCCTGCAGCTCGCTCATTAGTGGTACTTAATAAATACTCTGTCTTAATAGATACTTGAAAGTCCTATTTCTGCTTCTATACATTTGATGGATAGAAGACAGACAATATCATGTTCATGCCACTTCTTAACACCAACTACATACTTAGTAAATGTCTACAGAATATGAATACAATATAAATATTAGTATAAACATCTTAAAAGATAACCATTAAGTAAAGGTTTAACACTCCAGTATTTGGTACTCTGTATTCTTTATGGGGAAGACAGGCTGCCTGAGAAATTGAGTAGAGAATAGCAGAGTCCATTCAGCCCACCAAGCATTTGAGTGCCTGTTGCTTAAAAGATAGTGTGGTGCAGAAAAGACAGAGATCTGGACTTGAATTAAGCCTCATCTAACCTTGGGCAGCCTATTCGTTTAACCTGTTTGAGGCTCAGCATCTATTCTGCAAATATTTTTACCGAAATATGAAAATTATAAATAAAATTTAGGTAGGTGCTTAATAAATGGTAGTATATTAATAATTAATATATGTTTAAAGTATATAACGCCATTCAAAAATAACAAAAAAACTAAAATGGAAGATATAACTACATTAAAATTTCATTGTTATATAGTTCCTTTTTTCCTAAAAAATTTCAAAGGAAAACTTAATGCTGACAAACTTTACCAATTGCCCCCTTGCCAGAATCAAGTATATAGACTACAAACCTGATCTTAATTATAGGTTTTGATTGAAATATTTTTTTACCCTAAAAATACAGGGGTAGGCAAAAAGTAGTTTTACACTTGTGAGCACACAAAATTTATTCTTGTATTATTATTTATTAATTATTGTATTATTTTTGTTATTATTAACATGCATTTGCCCATTCCTGTATATGATGAAGTTTAGCTGGAATTAGAATGACATGGGTTTAAAAAGAAAAATTTTCAAGTCATCTACAGCTTACACCAATGGTCTTCAAACTATTGTTCCCAGATGCAAATAATTGTTTAAAAAAAAAGCCCAATTATGCAGCTCCCTATACATGTTTAAGTTGAAATCTATAATTTTTCATCATAAACAATTTTATTTCTTGTTACTTATTAATAGCAGATAAAAACAGTAAATATTCTACAAGATGAAATAGGAGAATTGACTATAACTGGAATATTTCATGGTATGACTTGATAAAATAAGTTTTTAACTGCCTTATTACATAAAATATTCTGGATCTTCAAAAATTATGTGTAATTTATATCCATAGGTTTTGATAAATCAGATAGTTTCACAAAACATTTCTAGTACCCTTAAAAAAAAATAAAGCATCACTAGGTTCTGGTCCCTGAAGTGGTTCTGAGTCTCCATGCTTCCCAACACACACTAAAATGCCCTATTTCTAAGGCAGGCTTTTCCCCTTAAGAGAAACAGCATAAGACAAGGAAAGACAGAAAGCCTTTTGAGATGAAGGTGGCAGTCTTCCCATTTCTCCCTTTGTTCAGCACCACACAGGTTGTTACACCCTTATGGCATGCAAGCTTTGAAATGGCTGAGAGGTGCAGCTCTCTGCAAAGTGGAAGGTGGATTAGCAAGCTTATTCTCCAGCTCATGTATTTTAGGGAAGAGTACTGTGGAACTCAAGGATCTAGGAATTGATCGACTAGGAATTATCCAAGTGTATGTCCCCCTTGGAGAGGTTTCATGTACCTTCAGAAATAGGTATACCCCAAAATGAAGATTTCTCCACTATATAATACCAAACAGCTATTGGATAAATTTCCCTGACTCATGCCACACCTTTTCTCCTTATTCCTCTTTTTGTTTCAAAGAGGAAAAAAAAGGAAAATATTTTCCCAAAACATTCACCAAAATTTAACCCACCCTCATTTCAAAGTTGAACAACACATTCATGATGATTCAACTTTTGAAAAGAAACGGGATTGATGGAGATACTAAAATTCAGAAAAAGCCTGGCTGGTGTAGCTCAGTGGATTGCGCTTGGGCTACAAACCAAAGGGTCACCAGTTCGATTCACAGTCAGGGCACATGCCTGGGTTGCAGGCCAGGTCCCCACAGTGGGGGGCCATGTGAGAGGCAACCACACATTGATGTTTCTTGCCCTCTCTTTCTCCCTCCCTTCCACTCTCTCTAAATGAATAAATAAAATCTTAAAAAAAAAAAACCAAAATAAAATTCAGAAAAAGTTCAGGAAATGATCAAAAAAGTTTAGAATAGCAAGCAAATACTTGAATGTGGACACTATCAGAGTGTGCTCTGCCTTCTGCCAGTAGGCATTTGAGTTTCAAATGGGAACAGTGATGATCATAATTCAACAGGCATACTGAAGATTTAACAAGAATTTCCTCCACACATTTGCGACCCTCAGCCATTAATACTGAGAATCGTTACCGTGAGGTGTCAAGAATCTTACCTTTTCAAAGGTAAGTTAGTTTTAATATCTACATTCATTTGTATTTAATGAGTAAAATAAAGTTGATGCATGATAAAAATATACTTTCCAGAGGAATTTAAAATCTTACCAAAATGGAGAATCTTTTCTCCTCTTTTCTTTGAAAACATTCATGCTTGACTTCTTGGAATGGAAGGTTCCAAAATCACAGTCTTCAAACTCTTCCCAACTATCTCCAGACTTGAATACAGTCTGACCCCAACGCCTCCTAGCACTTTTATGCCCCAGCGTGCCATTTGGCTTCTGTGGTGGAAAATCAGTCATCATCATCTTTAATCATTTGCTGAATGCCTTTTATATGCACAAGCTATTATAGTTGATATTAAGAATCCCCATTCTCAAGGAGTCTTCCATATAGTTGAGATACACACACACATATAAAAATATATATGCATGCATGTATGTGTATATATGTATATATACACACACACACACAAATACACATAAAAGTATTAGCATAAATACAGGTAGCACATGTTAAAAATACAACAAGAATGATAGAAGGGAGTGATCTGTGAATCTGGTTTGGAAGGAGACTTGAATATTTAGGATCAAAACTGACTCCTCCCTGATGTGTAATTTGGAAAACTGCCATGTGTAGCTGTGTCTCTTTAGGCATGTGACTTAGCTTCTCAAAGTCTTACTTTCCTCCTCCTTAAATGGGAACATATAGTATTTACCTAAATTGGTGTTTATGAATTTAACAGTAAAATACATTGAAAGTCCTTACAATAGGGCCTAGCACATAGGCATACTAAAGGTTAGACATTATTATTGCTGTTGTTGTGATAGTTATTATTATTCTAGACTTTGAAGAGGAAATGTATAAAGTATGACTTTTTAATAAAAGAGTGCCAGAGTTTGTTCCAAGAAAAAAAGGTAGGCTAATTTTACAGAAGCAAATGGTTTGTGCTGAAGTAGCAGAAGTCAGGGTTGCAAAAACAGACTGATGTTACATTATGAAGGGCCTAAGAAAGTGCAGTCATCCTCTGGGCAATGGAGAACACTGGATGTTTTTGAGCTAAAAAAAAAGTGATGTGATAAAGGTAACATGCTAGAAAAACCAGGCTTCATATAGGAGGCCTTTAAAATTTTAGTGGCAGGCACTGACAAGGGCAACAGATTCAGAGTGGCTGGAATGCTCAGGAAAAAATACATTTGTTTTAACAAAGAATAAAAAGTCTGGACTTTCAGTCTATCTGAGCAGAGATCAAAGGAGAGTATAGCAGACACTGCTAGTTGCCCACCCAGCAGCCAATCTCTCCTTCTTCCTTACTAATACTTTGTTCAGTGCAGCAACGTGCCCTGTTACAATATCCAAACCCCCAGCCTTCCTTACAGCAATGGGTAGCCATGTGACATGATCTAGCTAGTGAGCTGTAGGTACAAGTCTGTTGGAAGGGGCTTACAGGAGGGGCATTTTTAGACTCTGCTATCCTGTGCCAGTGTATTTCACTCTTCCTCCTTCCAGAGAGCAGGTGCAACCCCATAGGAGCAGCAATCATCTTATGTCCGTAGGAATAAAAGCTGCTTGCTAAGGGTAGTAGAACAAGAAGACAAAAGCATCTGGTTCTTTTTACAAGTAGCACCAGCCCTGGCTTGCCCACTACCTGACTTCTTTTTATGAAAGAAAAACAACCCCTTATTGTTTAAGTCAAAGTGGCCAGATTTCTGTCGTAAGTCACTACATGTAACCCTAGTGGATATAGGAGGAAAGGTCAGGACACTTTAAAAGTTTGAGTCCAATCATCTCAGAATGGTGGTTCTTTTAACAGAAATAAGAAATGAGGGCCCTGACTGGGGTGGCTCCATTGGTTGGAGTGTTGTCCTGCACACCGAAAGGTTGCTGGTAGGATCCCCATACATACCCTAGGCACATACCCTAGGTTGCAAGTTTGATCCCTGGTCAGGGTACATGAAGGAGACAACCAATTGATGTATCTCTCTTACATTGATGTGTTTCTCTCTCTCTCCCCCTCCCTTCCCCCTTCTCTTAAATCAGTACACAGATCTCCAGGCAAGGATAAAAAAAAGAAATAAAGAACAAGTAAGAAGACTTGGCTTGGGGCAGACAATGAGTAGTTTTACTCAAATTTACATGGGGTGGCTGGGGACATGTAAGCTGAAAAATCTAAAAGGCAATTGAAATTTAGGTAATTTAGAAGCAAGGTCAGCAGATACAGCTATGTTGGGAGCAAGATGCTTAAAAAATGAATATGCCATTGCTTGAAGCTGATAATATGATATCATCACTATGATGATATCATAGTGATGGATGATGACAAAAAGTGTTATTTGCCAAATTCTATTACACTATTTTCTTTGTCAGGGAGCATGAGCTCCAGACTAAGGAGAATAAAATGATGTAAAGCCCCAGATGAGAAGAGTTAATCAAAAGTTATACTTAGCTGAGTTCAAGACTCTTATTTCAGTTGAATTGTATTTTAGGGAGCTGCTGCTAAACAATGCCAGTAATACCAAGTAGTCTTGTACGTCTGAGAAAATTGGAAAGGGTCAAATATAATTTTTATAAGGTAGAAGGTGAATTTTCACAAACTCCATATTAATAAGTTTGGTGCAGGATGAGGAAAAAGATTCAAAAATTAGTTGTTAAAGGCAAATATTTGAGCACTGAGTGAAATAAGTGGTAGATCATATAGGCCACCATTTCCCATGGAAGACAAACAACGAACACATGTAGTCTATGTGGACTCCAACAAAGTAGGTGAAAGGGTCTTTCATGTTATAATGAAGTAATGAAAGGACAACAAAGGTGGATCAGTACTGTTACATACTGAATGTTTATTGCCCCCCTTCCATTTACACTCCGTTGTGATGGTATTGGGAGATGGGGCCTTTAGGAGGTAATTGGGGATTATATGAGGTCATGAGGGGGAGGCCCTCATGATGGGAATTAGTGCCTTTATAAGAAGAGACTTCAGAAAGCCTACTTTCTCTCTCTGCCATGTAAGGGCAAAGCAAGAAGGTCTTGTCTACAAACCAGGAAGAGGGCCCTCACCAGGAATCAAATTGGTTAGCACCTTGATATTGGACTTCCCAGCCTCCAGAACTGTGAGCAAATAAATTTCTGTTGTTTAAGTCACCAGTCTACGATATTTTGTTACAGCCAAGAGTACTGATTAATGATCAGTGTCAATCTACAAGAAGGTTCGAGTGGCCTGCCCAAGGGCTCATTGTTCCTCATGAAGGTACAGGAGAAAATAAAAACAAATGAACTGAACAAATCCATAGCTGGTGAAGATCTGGGCAGAATGGTTAAACTGAGAAGGCAAAACAAGAGTTTAAAAATATTTATTAGAAATTTAAGAGGTAAAAGTAAGTTCCTGCAATTTTTAAATCCTAGAGATTAAATTCACAAAGAGAGGTAAGAATATGTAATTTAGCAGAAGCACTTGCAAAAAAAATAGACTTAGGAATTTTAGTTGACAAAATACTCAATCCCAACTCTGGAACTTATTTGCTATCTAAAAATTTAGGGCTAAGTTATTGGGTGCTTTAACTTAGCAAAAGCATACCCGGGGGCCTAGCAGAGTGCATAGCACTTAGTGGCTCCTCAGATATCAACTTCTTTTCCTGCCCTCTCAGTATGAGTCTACATTTGATGTGCCATTCAAGAAAAAGAAAAACAAAAACAAATGTAATCCTCAGTGGTACTAGTAGACATGTGGTTCTGGAATGTCGGAGGTGATTTATCCAGTTTTTCACTCCCTGCCTGCTCTCTGCTCCTAGTTCTGGCAGCCTCTTTCTAAGTATGGAGCAGGATAACGAGGGGACACAAAGGCAGCTTCATACACAGGAACCAAGGGTTACTGTCACTGGTGAACAATGTCATATGTGGAGCACATGAAGGAACTGGGGATGTTTCTCCCGGAGAAAAGGGCAGATGATACAAGGGATATTTTCAAATATCTGAAAGGCTGCCTTTCTAGAAGAGACATTAACTTTTGTTAAAAGACAAAGAAAACCAGATTTTAGCTCAGTTTGAGGAAGAACTTTCTAATAGGCAGAATATGTGGATTCCTCAAGATCATGGAGGTCATTCAAAGATAGTGTGGGCAATTGCTCATTCACTTATTTGTTGAGAATTTACTATGTGCCAGGCCCCATTCTGAGTCTGGGTCTGTAAATAAAACACACAGACATTCTTGACCTCATGGAGCTTACATTCTAGTAGGAAGAGCCAGATAATAAACAATACACATAAGAAACAAGGAATCAGTAATATGTTAGACTGTGATTACTGCTGTTGGGGGTAGGACTGGATAAGGAATTAGACACAGGGTTCTTTAAGATCTCTTTCAGTTCTAAAATGCCAAGAACGCAAATGCATTTGGGAGTACAATATACCTCTTGAGGAGACAATTAAAATATACGGCACCTGACAAGCTCCCTGAACAAGAGAAATGGGAAGAGGAGGTTTTATATTATGCCTGACACTTAAGAAAAAAAAAACATTCTTTTCACAATTATTAACATTTAAAAACAGTATAAAACTACTGTTAAAATCCTTAGCAGCTCTCTTTCGTCCCAGATTCTTTTCAATTCTTTCTTTGAGTTCTCTTGAACCTAAATAACTGTTAAAGAAAGCCCACAGCATGTAACCTTTATTACATTCACTCAGTTTTTCTTTTTAGAATTTTATCCCATGCCAAGCTCCTGACAGAGGAAACAGAGGCTTTGACATAGAATAATCTTTTATATCTTCCCTGACATTTTTAGGAATGCCTAGAAACCAAATTCTACTTGAGCTAGTCAAACTATTATATCTAAAAGCATCGTGGGTGACTTACAGTTGGCATATTTTTGATGATACTTGGAAATAGTGTCTGAGGCTGTTTCTGTTGGCTCTGCTGCTTTGGCGCTTTCTGGACATTCATGTTCTGTGGAGGCTGGATGAACTGCAGTGGCTGGTGGCCAAATTTTGGCTGGGGCTGTCTGGCAGTCTGATCATTTACATCTGGCAGAGGCTTAGGTTCTAGATCAATTAAAGATGGCTTCAATTCTAGCGGTTGTACCTGCTTATTTACAGATTGTTTTGTTTCCAGATGACGTGAGGAAGGTCCTAATACTTGACCAACTTGAAAATATGGGTGTTTCAATGCCTGTAAAAAGCATGGAAATAACAAATGTAAAATGGTTCCATCTAAATTTATTGCATATAAACTACTGTCTGACATTGGGCTAGGTGTATATCACTAGCCTAGCTAAGTTTCAAAGATTTAGAGAGTATCCTCTTTCCCCCATGTGGTAACTTTAAAGAAACAACCAGGAAAAATGATTTGAGAAAGAACATTCTCAAGAGAAATAAAGTACAAGATATTAGGAAGAATGTAAAATTCACTTGTCATTTTAACATCTAGGCAAAGCAATTATTCTATTTATTTTAAGATTTTGTATGAAAACAAAATTTAGCTTATAAACTTTGGCTAAATTTGATGTGATCAATTTAAACTAAAATGCTAGACATTGATAATGGTTCAGAGTCCATCCAAAGGCATTAAGAAATGAGTTCAAAAACCTTTTATGTATTTTATTTTAAAATGGTTAACTCTATGTGTTAATAAAATTCCGGGCTACTCTTAGGCTAAATATAACACCATATCTACTAGCAATAAAAAAATTCTAAGAAAGAAAATTGTAAACACATACATGATAAAGCATATTCATCAATACACTAGCAAAAAGAAGATATTCATAGGGAGAAAATATAAAAATACTAATAAAAATGATCGTTTGGGTTTCAAGGTCAGTCACTCAGTTGCTACTACTGCATGAAGTTGGAGGCGGGGAGCCCTGAAGACAGTCTGGGTGACAGTCTAGAACAGTGGTTCTCAACTGGGGTAAAGATTTTGTTTCAGGTGAGGCAACATTTGGCAATGTCTAGAGATATTTTTTGTCATGACTTGGGGGCAGGAAATGCAACTGGCATCTAGGTATGCTGCAAAGGATGCTTCTGAATATCCTGCAGTGAACACAATAGTCCCCGCAACAAAGCATTGTCAGGTCAGAACTGTGAATGCTGAGGCTGATGAAACTTGGTCTAGAGAAATGTATGAAGCCTTCTGTGCAGCTGGTCTGTGGCCACTGATCCTCTCCTCAAGATCATGTGCTTGGATGAAGTAGGGAAGTTCCCAGTTCTGCTGAGTTTGTGTTTGGGAATGGGGCAGGGGCGGGGAGCTCTTTAAGAGAGCCAAGGCTTATTTTTCGGCATTTCTACCCTATATGAGCAGAGCCATGACCCCCAGCTAACTTCTCAGGTATGTAAGGGAAGGAGGCAGCTCAGTACATTGGCCCTGAATCCTGTAACTTAACCTTTCCCTAAGCTGGTCTCCTTATTTACACTAAGAAGCAGGGCTACAAAATAGTGAAGAAGGTTATAGGTATGGAGGTACATTTCCACAGAGGTGAAAAGGTATTAAGATGTCACCTACCACAACTGATTGTGTGTTAATTACACTGACATTGTGAAGTGGAACTCAACAAATACACACAATTTAAATACATCAGTACCTGATACACAGAAGGCACTCAAATTCTGAATTAAGTCACATTAATTAGTATGTCAATACTCCTACATTAATGGTGCACGTTTTGGAGCTAGAACCTTTATACATGTGTTTTGCAATTTCAAAGCTTCACGTATAACAATTTTTCGCCTTTAATATACCAACTACCATCCTTTAAGAGAATCTTTTTAAAAAGTAATTTATTTTTTCCTATTTATTAAGGGAATATTTGTTCATTACATAGAATAAGTAATGTTTGGAAAGTTGTCAATAAGAAATTAAAATAATCTCCAATGCCAACACCAAGAGAAAAAACTATGGGTCACATTTAAATGTTTTTCTGAATATCTTTCTAGTTATACAACATATTTTAAAAATACAAACCTATTACACATATACATAGCTCACTTTTTACACTTAGCACTTGAGCTTAAGAATTCTCTGAAACAGTTATTAAAAAAATTTCAATTTAATGTTGGCGTAACAGTCCATATTAGGGATGTATATATTTTAAATGTCCCCTTGGCAATATTTAAGTTTATACTTCCAATGGAAAATTCTTAATATAGCTTGGAACATCTTTGGGCATAAATAATTGTCCCAATAGCATTCATTGAACAGTTTCCTTCCCTCATATGGTGCTATGTTTACCTCATACTGACTTTCAGCCTTTGCAACTCTGAGCTATTTGCCAATTCTTATGCTAGTACCTTCACTGTTGTCATTCTTTGAACATCTTTGGGCATAAACCCAACTTTCTGATTGTTTTTTAAGGTTCTTTATAGATATTGCAAAATTGTTTTCCATTAATACTTAGAGAAATAGCTTTTAAACTACTTTTATTTTTTGTTAATTTGATAGGTTACAAAAAGAGTATTTTATTTTCATTTGCATTTCATGACCGTGAAAAAGGGCTGGACATTTAAAGTGTTTTTAGTAATTCTAATTTCTTTTTCTGTGATTTTTTCCACATCTCATGCCCATTTTTTCAGGTAAATTTTAAAGGTTTTTATTATACTTTTGTTACAAAAGTAATGAATATTGAAAGATTAGAAAACACACTGTACTGTTTGTTAAAAATAATTGCTGCTCTTCTAAAGATTTTTATGTAAGAAAAATTTTAATTTTTATAATCACATCTTCTGAGTTATCCATTTGTGTTTTCTTCTATTACTTTTATACCCATCTTGTTCATACCTTGAGATCAAATATTCACCTATACTTTCTTCAGTTCTCAATAGTTTATTAACACCCCCACCCACCATTATTTAAACCTTCTGTGATTTACTTGTAAGGTATGTTAAAAAGTAAAACCTAAACTTACTTTTCCCCTAGGAGTTAAATAATTGTCCCAACAGCATTCATTGAATAGTTTCCTTCCCTCCAATATTTATGGCGCTATGCGTACCTCATACTGACTTTCAGCCTTTGCAACTCTGAGCTATTTGCCAATTCTTATGCTAGTACCTTCACTGTTGTCATTACTTTACAGACTTCATATTTGACAGGTCCAGCTGTCCCCCTAGCACCATCTTTCAATTACT
The DNA here is from genome assembly GCA_004027475.1 of Anoura caudifer. Taxonomy (NCBI): domain Eukaryota; kingdom Metazoa; phylum Chordata; class Mammalia; order Chiroptera; family Phyllostomidae; genus Anoura; species Anoura caudifer. The sequence continues at coordinate 10,539 of PVKU01012868.1, read as the reverse complement.
TATCATTGTTCAAACCTGTCTTGACTATTCTTTCCCATTTGTTCTTCCATATGACCTTTAGAAAACATTTTCTCAAGTTAAATTTTTAAAAAGCCAAATATTTTTTTGGTAACTTTAATACTGAATTTGTATTTAAATAATAGGGAGACAACAATAATCTTAATATGAAATTTTAATTTAACCTGTTAAATTAAAAATGTCTCCACATTGTTAATTTAAAAGCATGGTGTTTTAAAGACTATAAGACTTGAGGTACAATGTAAGGTGTAGTCACAGAGGGGCCAAGCTTTGAGTGGCATGTACTGCCCTCCCGTGGGAGAGTGAACAAGAATCTAACTCAAATGTAAGCATTGGAAAGTCAATACATCAAATGATTTGGAGAGAGGCCTTTTTACTACCATAACAGGTGTCTTCCTAACTAGCCTGCATTAGCATGCATGAATGTTTACCTTTAGAGATTTACCACATTTTGCCATGTATAATGTGCTCCCTCATATAATGCACACACATATTTTGGCCTAAACTTTTAGAAAAAATCTTTCATTTTAATTAATTAATATTAAGATGCTTATTTTCTGTACTATAAAATAATTTTAACATTTATTTTTGAATATATTATGGTAGAAGAAATTTTATGTCACAAATAATTACAAAACACAAGAACAAATACAAGGTATAAGAAATTTTATATTCTGGTAACAAATATTACGATATGTATGCCTCATAGCAGGCCAAGAATTCTTTATCACCGTCAATATCAGAAATACTGTCTTCTTCAATTTCTATATTACCAGTGCCTTCTGAAGAGTAGCTTTACTCATCTCATTAAATATCATGATCTTCAGTTCCATCCACAGCATTGCTGATGCCTCATTTTCACTTTTTCTAAAGTATATTTTATTGATTATGCTACTGTAGTTCTCTTTTTATGACCTTTATTCTCCTCCACCCTGCTCCCTCTTCCACCATCATTCCCCACCTTAGCTCATGTCCATGGGTCTTAAATATAAGTTCTTTGCTTCTCCATTTCCCATACTATTCTTAACCTCCCTGTCTATTTTGTGCCTACCAATTATGCTTCTTAGTCCCTGTACCTTTTCCCCATTCTACCTCTCCCCTCCCCACTGATAACCTTCCACGTGATCTCCATTTCTATGATTCTTTTCCTGTTCTAGTTATTGCTTAGTTTTTCTTTCTGATTTTTAGGTTCAGTCATTGATAGTTGTGAGTTTGTTGCCATTTTACTGTTCATAGTTTTGAACTTTTTCTTAGATAAGTCCCTTTAACATTTCATATAATAGGAGCTTGGTGGTGATGAACTCCTTTAACTTGAACTTACCTGGGAAGCACTTTTTCTGCCCTTCCATTCTAAATGATAACTTTTCTGGATAGAGTATTCTTGGATATGGGTCCTCACCTTTCATGATTCCGAATACTTCCTTCTACCCCCTTCTTGTCTGTAAGGTTTCTTTTCAGAAGTCAGCTGAGAGTCTTATGGGAATTCCTTTGTAGTTAACCATCTCCTTTTCTCTTGCTGCTTTTAAGATTCTCTCCTTACCTTCTATCAGGTAATGTAATTATGATGTGCCTTGTTGTGTTTCTTCTTGGATCCAAATTCTTTGGGACTCTCTGAGCATCTTGGACTTGCATGTCTAGTTGCTTCGCCACATTGGGGAAGTTTTCCTTCATCACTTGTTCAAATAAGTTTTTGATATCTTGCTCTTCCCCTTCTCCTTCTGGCACCCCTATAATTTGAATGTTGGAACCTTTAAAGTTGTCCTAGAGGTACCTAAGCCATTCCTCATTTTTTTGAATTCTTGTTTTTTCATATGTTCTGGTTGGATGTTTATTTCTTCCTTTCGTTTCAAATCACTGACTTGAGTACCAGTTTCCTTCCCTTCACTGTTGGTTCCCTGTATATTTTTCTTTTTTATTATTATTTTAATTTTTTATTGTTGTTCAAGTACAGTTTTCTGCCTTTTTCCCCAGCCCTCCCCACTACCCCAGCCCTGCGTAACTCCCTCCCCTGTTTCTACCCCCACTTGCTATTGTCCATATGTTCTTTGTAATTGTTCCTGTAAACCCTTCACCCTTTCCCCCCATTATCCTCTCCCCTTTCCCCTCTGGTCACTGTCAGCCTGTTCTCAATTTCAATGCCTTTGGTTATACTTTGCTTGCTTGTTTTTTTGTTGTTGTTGATTAGGTTGTATATTTTTCTTTATTTCACTTTGTGTAGACTTCACTTCTTCCTTTATTTTGCAACTATACTCAATCATTTCTGTGAGCAACCTGATTATCAGTGTTTTGAATTGTGCATCTGATAGGTTGGCTGTCTCATCACTTAGTTCTTTTTCTGGAGTTTCAATCTGTTCTTTCATTTGGGCCACATTTCTTTTTCCTGGTGACCTGTTATGTTATAAGGGACAGAGCCTTAGGTATTCACCATGGTGGGGCAACCTAGTTGGCTGGGTTGTGGTGCTGATGTGGGGGAGAGGTCAGAGAGGTAACAATGCCACTTGATAGCTTGCTTAGTTCTTGCCCCACTTTCTATCACTTCCCTTGCTTCTCACAAGGGGACTGTGCCCTTTCAGGTGCTGATTCCCAGGTGGGTGGGCTTGTGTTATTCTAGGATCCTGTGGGCCATTCATACAACACCACAACCCCCACAGATTTTTATAGCCACAGAATTTGAGGCTTTATTTCCCCACACTGGAACCCCGGGTTGCATAGTCTGTCTCACTCCCCCGCCCCGTTATTCCTCCCAGTATATCCACATACAAATGTGGAACTGCCTGGTCAACCAGCTGCCGCCTCACCCACCTGTCTGCCAGCTGTTGCCTGGTTGTACACCCTCTCAGCCCTAGCTACCCACCTCTGCCCCTTCTACCAGTCTGTATGAATATTTTTTCTTTAAATCCTCAGTTGTCACACTTCCATACAGTTTGATATTCTGGCGGGTTTTTTTTTTCCTTTTTTTTTTTTAAAGATATTATTTACTTTTTAGAGAGAGGAAAAGGGAAAGAGAAAGAGAGGAAGAGAAACAGCAATATGTGGTTGCCCCTTATGTGTCCCCTATGGGGACCTGGCCTTGCAACCCAGGACTGTGCCCTGACTGGGAATTGAACTGGCAACCCTTTGATTTGCAGGCTGTAGCTCAATCCATGGAGCAACACCAGCCAGGGCTGTTTTTGTTTTTAAATTGGTTGTTATCCTTCTTTTGGCCGTGCGAGGAAGTGATGCTACCTACACCTCCATGTTGGCCAGAACTCCCCAAAACTGCGTTTTTAAAATAATTTCACGACCACTTCCTTCTTGACACCATTTCACCATCCTAGGATCCAATCACAAATCTGGGAGATGGATACTTTCTTGATTCTGCCTGTAGGTGTTAAATCATTACAAGCTGACTACATCCATGATGTCCATTCTTTCTTCATTAGGGCTTTACTGAGCTTGTTTACTGACACATCAAGAGGTTTCAGTTGGCTGGTTAGCCCACTAGCTATTACAGCAAGTTGGGTTTTCAAGTCTGCTGTGATTGTTTTTCACTTTGTGTACAATAGGGTTTCAAGTGATCAAAAACAAGCAAAGCTGGTTTTTAAAGTAATCCTCCAGACTTTTGTGACCAGACTTTGTTAAACCAGATTTCATGCCTTCTTCATTCATCCATTCTCATTCATGCAAGTGCACAATAACTCCATTGGAATCTTCTTTCAGAAACATTTTTCTCTTAAACATGATCATGGGTAGTAGCTTTGTCCCATCTGTACAACAGGTTAGAACAACAGTAAAAAGTGTTTTCTCATGACCACTAGTTCTAACAGCCATGGTCTTTGCTCCTTTGACATCCACAGTTTTGTTGGATGGCGCATCAATGTGAGTGGGGCCTTATTCATACTGGCAATTTCAGACAGTTCAAAGTTGTAAGTCTTTCAAAGACTAATAACATTAGAATGAAATTCCAAAACTTGATTCTCATAGGCTGCTGGAAGACTTTGGGCAAGTTTCGCTCATGTCCTCATTCTTAAACCTTCTCTCTTCATAAAGTTAAAGTACCATTTAGGTTTCCCTGAGAAATCATCAATGTTTTTTTCTCCTGCAATCCTTTCACTTTCTTCTTGTATCATCTTGGTCGAAACAAACATCCCAGTTTGTCGCTGCTCCAGAATCCAGGTCTTCACTTTTTGCTCCACCTCAGGCCACTTTGGAGGTCTCCCTCGTGTTGCCACCTTCTGTCTTGGCATCTGAAGAAGCTTTCATTCCTGTCACCTCCACAGTCTGATGGCACTCTCCATGGGAGGAGGTCCAAAGTGTCTCTCAGCAGCTCTGTTGTCATGCTTTTTAACATATTTAAATTTTAGCTTAAAGCTTGCAGTGTACGAAATCATTGACATTTTCCTAGGAATTTTCCAAGAATTTCTCCCGCCTAAAGTGTATGAAGAAAAACGTCATGCTGTTCATCCTACGGTAATAAAGTTTGCATCACCTATTTTACCTCTGTGGATAACAATACATCGCTCTTCATTTGGTTTCATTGAATCATTGGGTGAAACTGCTTTCATTGCAAGTTCGTTGTAAGTTCAACAAAATCTATTATTGTATTCCAGAATATTATTTTGCATATAAATAAGTTAATGCTTTCTAGAGTTGCACTTTTAACATATAAGCATAAATAAAAGAATTAAAAATATTTATATAGATATGGAATTAGTATTACCCATGTAAAATGTGCATCATTATTTTTCCCTTAAAAATTTCAGCAAAAAAGTGTGCATTAGTGCTTACTTCATCAGTACACATACTAAAACTGGAATTATACAGAGAAGATTAGCATGGCCCCTGAGCAAGGATGACATGCAAACTTGTGAAGCATTCCATATTTTCCCCTAATTTGATGAGAGAGAAAGTCACACAAATCCAGGAAGTACAGAGGATCCCAATCAAGAGGAATCCAAAGCGTCCTACTCCAAGACACATCATAATTAAAATGGCAAAATTGAAAGACAAAGAGAGAATCTTAAACACAGCAAGGGAGTAACATACAAGGGAGCCCCGATAAGGCTAGCAGCTGATTTCTCAATTGAAATGCTCCAAGCCAGAGGGGAATGACAGGAAATAATCCAAGTAATGAAAAACAATGGCCTGCAACCAAGGCTTGCCTGCAGCAAGGCTCTCAATTAAAATGGAAGGTGAAATAAGGAGTTTCCCACACAAAAGAAGGCTGAAAGAATACACTTCAGCCAAACCAGCACTGCAAGATATGCTGAAGGGATTGCTTTAAGAAAAGGAAGAAAAAAAGTGTGAGAGAGAGGAACACAGGTACAAAGGAAGTCAAATGAATAAGTACCTATCAATAATAACCTTAAATGTAAATGGATTAAATATTCAAATCAAAAAACATAGCATAGTCAAATGTATAAGAAATCATGACACACACATATGCTGTCTACAAGAGACCCACCTCAGAACAAAACACCTACACAGACTGAAAGTGAAGGGCTGGAAAAATATATTCCAAGCAAATGGACAGGGAAAAAAAGCTGAGGTAGCAATACTGATATCAGACAAAACAGACTTCAAACTAAGAGCCATAAAAAGAGACCCAGAAGGACACTTCATACTACTCAAGGGAAGAATCAATCAAGAAGAAATAAACACATATGTACCCAACATAGGAGCACCCAAATACATAAAAAACTTGGGGGACTTCAAGAAAAATATAGACAGCAACACACCTATACTAGGGGATTTTAACACCTCACTATCAAAAATGAATAGATCTTCCAAACAAAATATCAACAAAGATATTGCAGTAGTGAACAATGTCCTGGATCAAATGGACTTAACTGATATATATAGAGACAGTGTCTTTCATCTCAGAGAAGCAAAACACACATTCTTTTAAATGCACATGGAACATTTTGAAAGACAGAAAACATAATAGGACACAAAGTAAGCCTCAACAAATTCAAGAAAATTGAAATCATATCGAGCATTTCCTCTGACCACAAGGACTGAAACCAGAAACCAACCTCAAAGAAAAAACTCAAAAACACTCAAATTTCATGGATATTGAATACCATGGTATTAAACAATGAATGGGTCAAGTATGAGATCAAGGAAGAAATCATAAAGTTTCTGTGAACAAATAAAAATGAACTCACAATAATCCAAAACTTATGGGGCACAGCAAAGACAGTTCTGAGAGGGAAGTTCATAGCAATACAGGCCTATCTAAAAAAAGATAGAAACATTTCAAATAAACAACTTAACTCTACATCTACAAGAACTAGAGGAACAACAACAAACATAGCCCAGAGCAAGTAGAAGTAAGGAAATAGCCAAGATCAGAGCATAACTAAATGACACAGAGACTAAAAGAACAATTCCAAGGATCAATGAATACAGGAGCTGGTTCTTTGAAAAGGTAAACAAAATCGACAAGCCTTTAAACAGGCGCATCAAGAAAAAAAGAGAAACCAAATAAACACAATCAAAAATGAAAGAGGAGAGATTACAACTGATACCACAGAAATACAAAGGACTATAAGAAATTACAAGAAGAACTATATGTCAAGAAATTTGAAAGCCTAGGTGTAATGGACAAGTTTCTAGAAAAATATAATCTTCTAAAACTCAATGAAGAAGTAGAAAGCCTGAATAGACCAATAACAACTAAATCAAAGAAGTAATCAAAAACTCCCAACATACAAAAGCCCTGGACCAGACGGTTTGTTTCACAGGAAAAATTTACAAAAATTTAAGGAAGAGCTAACCTCTGTCCTTCACAGACCATTCCAAAAAATCCAAGGAGATGAAAGATTCCCAAACTCTTTTTATGAAGCCAGCATCATCCTAATTACAAAACCAGACAAAGGCACAACAAAGAAAGAAAACAATAGGCCAACATCACTGATGAACATAGACACTAAAATTGTTAACAAAATACTGGCAAACCACATCTAGCAATACATTAAAAAGATCATACATCATGATCAAGTGAGATTCATCCCAGGGATGCAAGGATGGCACAATATTCACAAACTAATAAACATAATGCATCACATAAACAAAAGCAAAGACAAAAATCACATGATCATATCAATAGATGCAGAAAAACCATCTGATAAGGTGCAGTGCCCATTTAGGGTAAAAACACTCAGCAAAGTGGGAGTAGAGGGATCATTCTTCAACATAATAAAGGCCATATATGAGAAACCTATAGCCAACATTATACTCAATGGGCAAAAACTAAAAGCTTTTCCACTAAAATCAGGAACAAGACAAGGATGTCCACTTTCACCACTTCTATTCAATATAGTATTAGAAGTCTTAGCCACAGCGATTAGGCAAGAAAAAGAAGTAAAAGGCATCCAAATTGGAAAGGAGGAAGCAAAACTGTCACTGTTTGCAGATGACATGGTAGTGTACATAGAAAATCCTATAGATTCCACAAAAAATGTACTTGAGCTAATAATTTGGAAAAACAGCAGGATACAAAGTCAATATTCAGAAATCAAAGGCATTTTTGTATCTCAACAGTGAAATAGCAGAAATAGAAATCAGGAAAAAAATTCTCATTTCATATAGCAACAAGAAAAATAAAGTACCTAGGAATAAAACTAACCAAGGAGGTAAAAGACTTGTACTCTAAAAACTACACAACACTGAAGAAAGAAATTAAGGAAGACACAAAGAAATGGAAGCATGTACCATGTTCATGGATTGGAAGAAGTAATATCATAAAAATGTCTATATTATCCAAAGCAATTTATAAATTGGAATCTATAAATCTATAGATTCATTGCAACCCCTATTAAAGTACCAATGACGAATTTCACAGATATAGAACAAACATTTCAGAAATTTATATGGAATCATAAATGACCCCAAATAACTAGCAATTTTGAGGAAGAACACAGTAGGACAGTAGGAAGGATCACAATACCTGATATCAAACTGTATTACAAGGCCACTGTAATCAAAACAGCATGGTACTGGCATAAGAACAGACACATGGACAAATGGAACAGAACAGAGAGCCCAGAAATAAACCCAAGTCTCTATGGTCAATTAATATTTGAAAAAGGGGGAAGAAGCTAAAATGGAACAAAAATAGACTCTCAATAAAAGGTGCTGGGAGAGCTAGACAGCTACATGCAAAACAATGAAACTTGATCACCAACTTTCACTGTGCGCAAAAATAAATTCAATGTGGATAAAAGACTTAAATATAAGTGATGACACCATAACAGTCCTCAACGAGAACATAGGCAGGAGAATTTCAGATATTCCATACAATATTTTCACCAATATGTCCCCATACTGCAAGGAACATAAAGGGAAGAATAAACAAATGGGATCTCATCAAAATAAAAAGCTTCTGCACAGCTAAAGAAAACAGTATTAAAATGAAAAGAGAACCAACCGTATGGGAAAACATACTTGCCAATGACACTTTGGACAAGGGTCTAATCTCCAGAATATATAAAGAACTCACACGACTCCACTCCAGGAAGACAAAATACCAATTAAAAAATGGGCAAAGGACTTGAACAGATACATGTCCAAGGAGGATATGCAAAGGGCCCAGAAAATTATGCAAACATGCTCAGCATCACTAGCCATCAGAGAGATGCAAATTGAAACCACGATGAGATACCACTTCACACCAGTCAGAATAGCCATCATAAATAAATCAACAAACAAGTGTTGGAGAAGATGTGGAGAAAAGGGAACCCTAGTACACTGTTGGTGAGAATGCAAACTGATGCAGCCAATGTTTGCATTGGAAAACAGTATGGAATTTCCTTAGAAAACTAAAAATGAAACTGCTTTTTGACCTCGCAATTCCACTGCTAGGATATACCCTAAAAGCCCTGAAACACCAATTCAAAAGAACCTATATATTTCAATGTTTATAGTCGCACAATTTACAATAGCCAAGGGTTGGAAGCAACCTAAGTGCCCTTAAGTAAATGAATGGATCAAAAAACTATGGTACATTTACCTGACGGAATACTATACAGCAGAAAGAAAGGAGCTCTACTCTTTGGGACAAATGGATGGATGTGGAGAGCATTATGGTAAGTGAAATAAGCCAGGCGATGAAAGAGAAATATCATATGATCTCACATGTAAGTGGAACCTAGTCAACAAAACAAAGAAGTAAGTAGAATATAATCAGAGACATTGAAATTAAGAAATGACTGTAACCAGAGGGGAGGTGGGAGCAGATAATGGGGGGAAAAGGGGAAGGGTTTATAGGAACATGTATAAAGGACACAAAAACAAAACCAAAGAGGGGTATAATCGAGGGTGGGAAGTGGGGATGGCTGGGGTGTGGTGATTGGTAGGAGGAAAATGGAGACCACTGTACTTGAGCAACAATAAAGTGAAAACAATAAATAAATGGAATAAAACTACAAAATAGAAACAAAAATAAAACTAATCTAATAATCTAAAAAAAAAAGTGTGCATTATAGATGGCAAAATACAGCATTCCTTTCAGCCTTACCTTTATAGTGTTTCTCATTTGAACTATAAAACATGTAAAATTACTGGTGTGACTATTTTTGCAATTTTCCCAAACATCTTGCATGCCTAGAAATTAATTTATTATATATACAGGGTCTTAAGGTTTTAGAGCTTTAATTCTTTTGGTATACCTGGCTGAGAAAAGACTTATCTTTACAAATGAAAATAACCCTCTATTTTACATCCTCAAAATTTAACGAAAGTGTACCAGGAAGATTCCTTTTACCTGGCTTGCTGTTGGTCGTTTCTTTGGATTCCAATTCAACATTTCAGTCATTAGTTGAATAGCTTCATTACTGGCATTTGGAATAAGAGTTTTTAAGTTTATAGGAACACACTGCGGAAAACGGAAATTCATTGCCGATGCAAGCTGGTACCCTTCTGGCCAGTCGCTCTGTTTAAGAAATATTGTAAGTAGGGAGACAGCAAAAAGAATATTAGTAATACATTTAAAAACACAGTAATAATATACAAGCCATTCACAGGTGAAAATTTTAATGTTTATTCATATAAATAAATGTGAGAATGAAATACTAGATGACTAAAAATTCAGTGCTACAAACAGTATAGAAATAACACTGAACTGAGAGTTAGGAAAAAATGAGAAGGCATTTTTATAAATTTCAAAATATTAAACTCTTGTCTAGTATTTGAATGATGTAGATGATGATGATGACAATGACACGCATCATGACGATGATGGTGACTTTGAAAAAATAAGGATACCTGCTTTAAAATGTGACTCATCATGACAAAGATCCTCATTATACTTTATACCAATGTTAAAAATTACACACATCCAATCAAGATGGCAGCGTAGGGAGACATGGCTCACCTCCTTCACACAACCACATCAAAATTACAACTAAAATAGAGAACCACCATCACTCCGAACCATCAGAAACTGAGTTGAATGGAAGTCTGACAACTGACTGTGTAATTAAAGAAACCACATGCATCCAGACTGGTAGGAGGGGTGCTGACATGGAATGGGCTGGTCCC
>PVKU01012867.1:0-32475 GCA_004027475.1 Anoura caudifer | reverse complement strand
TTAGCTTCTACATTTCCCACACTATTCTTGCCCTCTCCCTGTCTATTTTCTACCCACTGTCTGTGCTACTTGTTCTATGTACCTTGTCCCCCTCTCTCCTCTTCCCTCTCCCCTATTGCTAACCCTCCATGTGATCTCCATTTCTGTGTTTCTGCTCCTGTTGTAGTGGTTTGCTTAGTTGGCTTTTGTTTTAGGTGTGTTTGTTAATACCTGTGAGTTTGCTGTCTTTTTACTGTTTATATTTTTTATCTTCTTTTTCTTAGATAAGTCCCTTTAACATTTCATATAATAAGGGCTTGGTAATGATGAACTCCTTTAACTTGACATTATCTGAGAAGCACTTTATCTACCCTTCCATTCTAAATGACAGCTTTGCTGGATAGAGCAATCTTGGATGTAGGTCTTTTATTTTCATGACTTGGAATACCTCTTTCCAGCCCCTTCTTGCCTGTAAGGTCTCTTTTGAGAAATCCGCTGACAGTCTGATGGGAACTCCTTTGTAGGTGACTGTCCCCTTATCCCTTGCTGCTTCTACAATTCTCTCCTTCATTTTAATCTTAGGTAATGTAATTATAATGTGCCTTGGTATGTTCCTCCTTGGGTCCAACTTCCTTGGGACTCTCTGAGCTTCCTGGACTTCCTGGAAGACTATTTCCTTTGCCAAATTGGGGAAGTTCTTTATTATTTGTTCAAATAAGTTTTCAACTTGTTGCTCCTCTTCTTCCCCTTCTGGTGCCCCTATAATTCAGATGTTGGGATGTTTAAAGATGTCCTGGAGGTTCCTAAGCCTCTCCTCATTTTTTTGAATTCTTGTTTTTCCTTGTTTCCTGTTTGGTTGTTTCTCTCTTCCTTCTAGTCCACTCCATTGATTTGAGTCCCAGTTTTCCTCCCATCTCTGTTGGTTCCCCATGCATTTTCCTTCATTTCACTTATTGTAGCCTTCATTTTTTCATGTAATTTGTGACCAAAATCAACCAATTCTGTGAGCATCCTGATCACCAGGGTTTTGAATTGTGCATCTGATAGGTTGGCAATCTCTTCGTCATTTAGATAAATTGGCTCTGGGGCTTTGATTTGTTCTCCGGTTTGAGCCATTTTCATTTCTGGGTTGTTTTTGTTGTTGTTGTTTTGTTTTGTTTTTTGTTTTTTGTTTTTTTTTGGTCTAGTCATGGCTGTTAGGTAGTGAGGGGTGGAGCTTTAGGTGTTCCCCAGGGTGGGACAGCCCAGTCACTGGGTAGTGACACTGTATGTGGGTGTGGGGTCTGAGAGGAGACAATGGCACTTGCTTTGCTCACTCTCGGATTCCAGTCCCTTCCACCGCTTCCCCTTCGCCTGGATTATCTGCATGCGAATGTGGGACCACTTGGTCAGCCAGCTGCCTTGTGCGGCCTCACTGGGTCTGCACAGTTGCCGCCCCGTGCCCGGGTTCTGCTAGTCGCCTCCTGTGTACCTGGGGGCTGCCAGCCGCTGCTGCCTGCGTGCCTGGTCCGAACCTCCACTTTTTCCTGCCGCAACTCCGCCCCTCTTACCAGTCTGAATGAATCGTTGTTGAACTTCCAAACAGTTCGATTTTATGAGTTATGGTTGCTTCCTTGTTTCTAAATCTTTGTTGTCCTTAATTTTGGTTGTGATAGGAGGCACAGTGTGTGTGCGTACGCCTCCATCTTGGCTGGAAGTCCGTGTCTCCTTTTTTTTAAGCCCTGAGGCAATTGGTCTCATCCCAGGCAATTGTGGGATTTCTGTAAATACTTGATGAGTTTCTGAAAAAATGAAAGATAAAATTTCTGATAAAATATATATTTTAATGCATATTTTACACCATCTGATGCCAAAAAGTCAATTACTAAAATTTTACTTCTTCAATCTTTAGTATTGGTTCAATCTAGAGAATAAAAGACATAAAAGTAAAAAATGGTCAAACATTTTGGTTACTTTAAACTAGTAGGTTAGAATTGTGACAGGGGCAGGAACCAAAATTAAAAAAAAGAAAGAAAAAGGAACCCTAACTAAATTGTGGTTGATTCAATGGTGTTATGTGGACACAGATAAGTAGAATTGTCTAGTGAATAATAGATATGGGGTGATGGCCAAATACTGCTTAATGGTTTCCAAACTAATATTTAAAGGAAAATGAGTGGTTTATACTAGAATCCAAATCATATAGTTCTCAGCCAATAGTACATATGAGTGTTGATCTTGGATTAGTAATAGTAGTGTATTAATGGGAAGTCTGAAAGATTATATCATCTCTGTGGGTTACACAAATAAATTTACAAAGAAAAATTTTTGTATGGAATAATAAGAGTAATATTATATATGGATAGTGAGGGAGGCATATGGAGTCTAGAAATTCCATCATTTTCTTGGCCTTGTAACCAACTAGCTCCCTCCTCTGGGAAATGGCAGTTTTTATCCATTTTTTGATGGCTGTGCTTGCAATTATATTATAGTTAACTGTATAAATATTTTTATTCCATTACCTCTTTCAGGTCAGAGAGTGAATTGTTTATCTTTAAATTCCCAGTGCTTAGCAGAGTGAGCAGATATGTATTGGCTGCCTAATACATATTCAGGGATTGCATTAAAATGCAGGGGTTGTAAAAGATCATTAATTTCTGCTTCTAAGGTTCTAAGATCAGAGAAATTCAATACTCATGCAGTTGAAATTATGGGTTCAAGAGGTCTCTGCAGGAAACTGCAGGGGGCATTTCATCCAATTTTTCTCCCTGGGTGAAGATGTAGCAATTTATTCTATAAGCTTTGCAGGTACAATAGAACTACCAGACAGGAACTCCTGTAGGTTTCCCATACAGCCTCAACCCATCAGTACCTCTTTTTCCTCAGTACCACAGGTTCTGGGGCCTCTTCTTGTGGGTGCCATATCCCTTCTTCCTGACTATCCTATTTTCTTTCCTATATTAAGATTCTTCTTCTCAGCTTGGCTGTCTTAGTGTTTTTGTTTTAAACAGTCTTAGTATTTCTTTCACTTAAAAAAAAAAACACAGCTTTTTGGATCTTACATTTCTATTTATCTCAGCCAAAGTTTCTTGAAATTGTTGTCCACACTCACTGTCCCTACTTCCCCTCCTTCTACTCTCTCTGCCTCCTTCGATCTGCCATTTACCTCATACACACCAGCACAGTAGCATGTGCTAAACCTGTGAGCAACTTGTTATTGAAAGTGACATTATTCTGGTTGCTCTTTTTCAGTTTTCTTGTCAGGCTCATCTTCCTCAACAATGTCTATAAAATTAAGAATTCTTTAAACCTCCAGTTCTAAGGCCAATTCTCTTCTCTCTCCATACTCTTATTGCTTGATTCCATGCACACATTTTCATTTGTTTCCTAAACAAAACTCTTAAATTTGTACTTCCAGTTCAGATCCCTCATCCCTCATGCCCTTTGGGTGTCTCAAAGCTATCAAGCCAAACACATCCCCAAATAACTCATTATGTTTCCCCTTGCCACCAAAAAGGTTGATACTACTTCAATATTTTTATCTTTGTGAAGGGTCTTGACTGTACATCTCATTATAAAATTTATATCAGCTCACTCCTATTTGAAGTTCTTCACCAAATCCAATAGATTTTTCTATCTATTTAATGTCTTTAATCTATGTCTCTTCATTTCCACTGTCAATACTCTAGTCCAAGCTACTAATATCTGTTTCCTGGATGATTTCTTGCCTTCTAATTGGTCATCCACATCTTCTCTTGCCCTCTTGCAATCCAGTCTCCAAAGTACAGCTGGATGGATCTTGTCAAAATCACAATTTGCTTAAATTATTCATCCTGTTTATAAATACTTCAGCAGCTTCCCCTTGCTCTTAAAATGAAAACTAAAATGCTCAACCAGTCTTTATAATTGTGCATGGTGTACCCCTGCTTACTGTCTGCATCATTATCCATCACCTCCTCCTCATTCTTTGCACTCTTCACACTTGACTTTCTTTTTGTCCAGTACGTTGGCTGTCCTTTCTCCAACCACAATACTTCATGATGGTTTCTGGAAATTGTTTAAAAACTGGATCCCTTGTAAAATTAAAAAAAATCACCTTCCACCCCCAAAAAACTTTTATCATTTTTTAAAGATTTTATTTATTTATTTTTAGAGGGAGGGGAAGGGAGGGAGAAGGAGAGAGAGCAAAACATTGACCTGTGAGAAAAATATGGATCGGTTGCCTCTCACACGCCCCCAGTCAGGCATATGTCCTGACCAGGAATCAAACTGGTAACATTTTGATCTGAGAGATGACACCCAACCCACTGAGCCACAACTGACACTCAGGGCAACACTTATCTTGTAGCATCACCAATATTCTTGATGTAAATATTTCCAATGCAATATCAAATGGCTTGCAAAATTCCTGAAAAGTCAGCAATCTACTCTTGTAAGCCAGTATGAGCTTGGTCCTGCACATGACTACAGCTGTTTCCCCTGCCTGGATTTGCTATTGTTAATGCTTTCAAAATGTCTCCTTAGTTTTGAGAGCTCAGCTAAATCATTGCTTCCTCAGGGAGGTCTTCCTAGATCTCCTTGACTGGGCTCAATCCTCTACCAAATGTTCTCACAGCCCATGCAATGACTCTTTATAGTACTTTTCATATTGTACTTTTAGATTTGTTTTATGGATGTCATTAATGCCTGTCTCCATGAGTAGACTTTTAAACTTCATGAGTAAGAGAAACATGTCTTCTTTAAGTCATCATTGAATCCCCAGGGCTTAACACAGTTTCTGGCATGCAGTAAACATGCAACAAAGATGTGCTAAGTGAATGATCAAAGGGACTTTTGGAATAGAGAGCATCTCGGTTCACTAATATCTACTTGTGCATACATCTGGAGCATATATTTGGAACAGGGTCACAATGCACTCAGATATGTTGTCTTACAAACCTGCATATAAAGTTGGTTCTTCAAGAACCCAACTAAGTTTGACAGAGGGAGAAAAGCATAATTGGGCTAAATCTTGTTCCTTAAGCTTAATTGACAAATTATCCTTAGTTTACTGCTTATTCTTTAGATAAATTACAGTCCCTCTGATTTCTGTACCCTCCCTTTTCTCCTCCCTAAGGTAGAAATGGTGGGCACAAAGGGGGAGGGGTGTGGCTAATGGGGCCTCTTGATAGTAGCGATGAACAATGCATCAGCCTACCCTTTGGAAAGTTTGCTTTTAGTTTTCATTGTGCCATTCAGCTCTATGGACCTTCAGTGGTCCCCATGGAGTGTGGCATAGGATATAAAACTTTTGTGGCTCCCACTAGGCCACATTAGGACTCTCATTAGGCCACTTTAAGATTTCCCACCTCAGACTGGAATGACTTTAGAGTTCATTGGATATGTTTGGAACTTCCTCATCTCTGCACTTTTACCATGACATTCCCCTCACTTGCAGTGTTTCTATCCAAACCCTACTCCAAGCTCACCTCCTTTCGAAGCTTTCCTTCTGTCATCCAGCCCAAGAGACTGAACTTGCAGACACATGGCTAGCTTTGCCATGTTTTCCAACATGGAAGTCTGGGTAGGTTGCATTCCAAGCTGTGCCTCTAACTAGTTGAGTGACTTTGGGCAAGTGGCTTCAGCTCTCTAGGCCAGATTGATTCACTCATCAAGACAGAGGGTGAATAGGAGAGTAAGATGGGGAACAGAGGTTTTGGTGACCTGTAAGAGTGTTCCTATGACTATGCTCTAGGTCACATTTTGTAGCTCAGAACCCAAAGGCTGTGTACTTTTTAAAGTACTGAATTAGTAGCCAACATGTAAGAATTGAAAAATTTCACATAATCTCTAAATGTCTGAGTTCTTTTGAAATAGATTTGTCACTATGAGGCTGACATCTCCACACAGCAACCACAGGTTGGTATCGCAAGGCCCACACGTTGGACAGGAGCTGTGTCCTTTGTCTCCCACATCCTCCTGCACTTTTGTTAAGCTGCATGGCACCTGCAGACACTGAGATTTTTGGCCCTGGCTTTAGGTAGTTCCTTGTGCCAATTCTTACACTAAACTATGATTCTTGCATTGTTGTTTAACCATTTATGAATTAGTAGCTTGTTCCCCCAGGCATCCAATGATGGCCTTGAGGCCAAGCCTTATATCTTATGGTAGCCAACACTTTCAAGACCTTGCTCTATGCCAGAGACTGTAATAGGTACTTTACATGTGTTAACTCATGTAATTGAACTTCTTCCTTTATTTCCACAGCACATATGAAAATGTATTGCATGTAGCTGTTGCCAAATTAACTTGTGGATTATTTCACAAACTATCAGACTGGAGTCTGGCACCCTGTGCTCAAATTTCACTTCCATTATAACTGTGTAACTTTGAGAAAATGGTTAAAGATTTTTACCCCTACCTAATACTAAGCTCTATTTATTTATCTATCTGTCATCTATCTCTACCCTTTTTTGGGATATGATTTTCATAAAATAAAATGCATAGCTCAGTGAGTTTTGACAAACATTTGATAAACACATACACCTATGTAACCACCATCCTAACCAACATTCTATCACTCTTAAAAGTTCTCTTACATCCATTTCTAATCAATATTGACCCCCTTTAGATTTCTACCCTGATAGGTTAGTTTTACCTGTTCTATAACTTCATATAAATAGAATCATATACTATGATTTTTATATTTTATATTTATACATTTTTGGCTGAGTTCTTTACTCATTAAAATGTGTTGATTCACCCATGTTGTAAGATGTATTAGTAGTTCATTCTTGTTTTTTTTTTAATTGCTGAATAGTATTCCTTTGTATGAATGTACCAGAATTTGACCCTTTGTTGGTAGACATTTGGGTTAATTCTAATTTGGGATTATTACAAATAAGGCTTCTATAAATATTCTTGTGTGAGTCCATTTTTGCAAACATATCCTTTTTCCCTTAGCTTTCTTCTTTGCCAAATAGGGTCAAAAGCAATATTGACCTCTTTTTATCTTTCGAGGATTAAATGAAAACCTGCTTGTAAAGCCATAACACAAGCCCCAGCACATAATAAATTTTTATAATTAATTTTAACTATTATTGTTTTACAAGGATAACTAAACATGACTTTGCTATGTACATAGAAAGAGTTAAGGTATTAACTCTTTGATTTGTCTACAAACAAAAAAATAAAGCACATCATTTCAGAGCATTCTTTACTTGAGATCATTTGAACTATGCAGATACTTACATTTTAATTATCTGGATAATGTCTGCAGCTCAGTTTCAAAGATATTCAATTTTGACTTAAAGTCAAGTCACGCAAACACATGCTAAGTTGAAGGGCATGCATAACTGGTAATTGAAAGAACTTGTTTATAAAGAACTAATACCAGCCTTCTACAAGAAGATCAGATAATTTTCTGGACTTAAAATGAATCTTATGGGATAATGTTTGATAAGTTGAGTAGAAGTGAATTAGGACCATGTGGGAATACATTTTCCATGAAAAGGACTTGAGTGTTCAAATATAATGAAAACAACATGCTTGGGGGAAATGTATTTAAACCTTTGACAAACTCACAACTTGTAACAGTTGCATAACCATGAAGGTCATTACTGCTCATTTCCCCCCCAGTGACTAGAGTTCCCTCTCCCACCTGCCACTTCACTCATGGAGACATGATAAAAACACACTTATGTTGGCAAAGGAACTAAGCGTAACATGTTTCACCCCATAGGTGACATATCAACCACTTGCCACTGTCATTGGATCCTTTACATTATTGCTGAATGTCTAATGCTTCCCATGGGCCCTGTGTCCTGGAATGGCTCTCAGGCAAGCCAGCCCGTGAGTGATGTGAGCACCAACCCCTGAACTATTTTGGGGTGATCCTGTGGAAAAGAATTGCAAAAAAACTTAGACTGTTCAGTTTGTTGTACATCCATTATCTCGTTCTTGAGTATTTTATTACTGGGAATACTTGTTCTAAGTATACATAGTTAAATGATATAACTGGGGCATCATAAAAGTGAAATACTTTTTTTATTAATTAAAAAAATGTGTTGTATGCCTAACACAGAAATGGTGCTGTTTAAGCTAGTTCTTTGACCTTGCAGAACTTAAAATTTAAAAAGGGAGCTAAATCGTATGTACATAAAAACTATTTAACTTAAGACATAACAAGTGCGGTTATGTCTAAGATTTTTTCCTCTTTTCTTCATTCCTATCACTGTAAAAATCATCTACACTCTCACCTTTGAGAAAAATTCATATTAACATTTTTCTAGATTTCCTGAAATTCCTATTTTTCTGTGAAATTTTCACATATTTGAGATCAACTATACTATCAACTATGAAAGCAATCTCTATGCAATTAAAACTTTTTCAAATTTTAATTAAAAAAAAACTGTGTACCATTTAATTATGTCTCAACTCCCTCTTCTATAAGCATTATGGTTAAGTATTTAGGTTTTTCCTATATTTCATTATTATAAACAATCATCGTCACAAATACAACTTTTTCTGTGTTTTATATTTGATCCTTTGTCTTATCTCTCAGGGAGTTAGGGGAGTCGGGCTGCATGCCCATATCAGGGTGCTCACACACATCTCCAGTACTAAGATGTTGCAGCAGTCTGCACCTCGATAACCAGTGCATGATAAGCACCACGTCTGCATGGGCAGCAGCTCTTAGGGTAGGAAAGTCCTGGCTAATCAGGTCACTGGGAAATGGTCTTGCATTGCTTCTAGTTTCTAGTTCTGGGACAACTAGAGGACAATAATGAGGCTGAATAGTTTATATGTGTTTATTGGCTACCTTGTATATGCTATTAACATGTATACATAAAATCCTCTTATTATAGCCAAAATGTGGAAACAACCCAAATGCCCATCAATGGATGTGAATAAACAAAATGTGGCATACCCATATGATAGAATGCTATTCATCCATGAAAAGAAATGAGGTGCTGATACACACTGCAACAAGGGTGTTTAATATTGCACACATTTTGCCAAGTGAAAGGTCAGTTACAAAAGGTCATATGTTTTATGACTTTATTTATATGAAGTATTCAGAATAGGAAAATCCATCACAACAGATGGTAAGCTAGTGCTTCCAATGGTCCGGGGGAAGGGGGTTAAGGAAGTTACTGGCAATGGATATAGGACTTCTTTAAAGGGTGGTGAAAATGTTCTGGAATTGGGTAGTAGTGATGTTTGCATAACCTTATTAATATATTTTTAAAAATTATTGTGTGCCAGGCACTAGGCTAATTGTTGGAGATACTAGATCAATAAGATGGAGCCTGTAGTTCAGTGGGAGAAGATACCTGTGGGCACAGAGGGAGTACATGTAACTGAGTCTTACATTTTTTTTAACGAATAACCTCTCCACACTAGTGTGTGCGAGAATAGTTGAAGTAGGAATGCCCTTCATGGGTTTTTCATAAATTCTCTGATTTGGGTTATAACTTTGTCTCTTTTGGAAAACTGGACTTTTCCATTAGTCTCCCTTGATCCAGTTAACTGGACAATAATTAAATCTCCACTCCATTGTGGACTATGCAATACATATAGGAAGTCTTCATATATATGCCTTATTTTCTTACTATTTATAGTATATATTAAACTAGGGGGAATCTCTTTGTACCCCAATACCAAATGGTACCCAGAAATAATTAATTCTTTTATTGCTTAACATGTTTTCCCAATAACTAAAAATAATTTTGACTAAGTTATTTATTTTGTTTTGCTTAATTTTGTACAAGTCTATTGCTTTAAAATCCTGCCTTCATGAAAATTTTGTTGAATTTCTTTCATGATCTGTAAACTGGAAAAGACCGAAGTCAAGTTTCATTTCTCAAGTAGCCTGGAAACACGGCTGAATGAGGAGAATTCAGGATGGACATTCAGACCTGGGCTTAGTCCCCCACCCTTCTCCACTCCCCCAGCTTTTCAAGAGCTGGTATAGAGCTAAGCAAGTCATGTCCTTTGAGATTCACCTGTTCATCTGAAAAATGAATAATTTACCTGCATTATCTCTGTCACAGAATTTCTTGTAAAGATCAAATGGAAAATAAATGTGATATTTTGCAGAGCAGAATGCACTCTATAAGCTGAAACATCATCATCATCAATTATCATTCTCATAAGTATTTTTTTTTTCAGATGTAGACCTCTTTAGTTGTTAAGCAGGATGGCAGAGAATGCAATCAGGGTAGAGAATTATTCTCTCTTATTTCTCAGACTAACCCCAGTGAAGGTAATACTGGTCACTATCTTAGTTATGACAAAAGAGGAATATTGTGTTGAATTCATTTGCTTAAATTATATAGTGGAGTATACAGGAAAGCAGAGATTTTCACTCCTGGACAGGCTGATCGTTTGTTGGGTTGATTTATCTGAGTGTGCCACAGCGAGGCTGTGCTATAACCTCTAGGCAGCGCTCAGCACTCCTATCATCATTTTGTAGCGCCCCACGAAGGCACGCTGGAAAACGAGGCTGAATTACGGCTGGCCCTGGCAGGCAGTGCCATTTTCATTTGCTGTCAGTGAGTGCAGGAGAGTGAAGAGCCACAAGGGCACCATAGTTTGTGTCACACAGGATTGCCCTGTGATAAATGCTCACTCTGTAGCAATGGGAGACTGTATTAATGAGTCTCAGGAGGGTGGTATTGACAAGCACCCATCGCCCTGGCAGCAGGGAAGCAGGGAGAGGGCTAAAAGGAGCTATACTTATTCCTTTTAAGAGCAAACCGTTACCTTGTGATGGAGGAAGGGGAGGCAGCAGTGATCCGCCACAACCTCTGAAGCTTTGCATGCTGACCTGATATGGAGGATGTTCCCTAGACTATTTGTAGAAAGCACCTCATGATGCTGGCCCTGTGATACAGAGATGCTTATACTTGGGAACAGAACTGAGAATATCTGGCTACTTGGCCTGACTGTAAGGAGCCACAGGGGTGTGGGCTGCACTTTCAGAGTCCAGTTAGAAAACATGTTCCCCCCTTAGTTTCTCAGAATTATTAGAAGATGCTCCCTGGAGGTAAGAATTTCCATAAAGGATCATGTTCCAGTGGCAGCTGCCCCCATGGGCGTTATAATTCCCACTTCCTTCCACTGAGACTGCAGGTCCATAGTTACAGGTATTTTAGGTTTTTTGTTAAAAGATTTTATTTATTTATTTTTAGAGGGAGGAAAAGGGAGGAAGAAAGAGATGCAGAGAAACATCAGTCGGTTGCCTCTTGCACACCCCCAACTCGGGACCTGGCCTATAACCCAAGCACCTGCCCTGACAGGGAATTGAACCGGCAACCTTTCTGTTCACAGGGCAGTGCTCAATCCACTGAGCCACACCAGCCAGGGCTATTTTAGGCTTTTAAAAATCCATATCACAACCTGTCCTATAAGTTGGTGCTTGGAATTTTTCCATTAGAATGTCATTTCTCCCGTGAACATTCTTTCTGGGTTCTTCACTCAAAATGCAAATAAAGATTTAACTAGAATGAGGGTTTTGGACTTTTCCTATGGCATAGAAGAGAGAATCTGAGGTCCTGAAAGCAGTGAGCCTAAAGGAAGAGGGCAGGATGGTGTGGGGAAAGGGCAGGAGTGGAGTGCCTCAAAGGAACTTCACTTTCTTCCTATTGTTTTTGGCTGAGCCTGCCCACATTTCATCTATTTGGCAGATGGGTCAGCAGGTGTGACCTTCTTGGTGTAGAAGGATAATTAGGGGTAGATCTAGGAAGCTCCCACTTTCCCAGCCACACCTTGGAAAGGACAGCAGGCAGGTACCAGCTGGCTTCACCCTCTCCAGATCCACCCAAAGAAGGCTGGAAGAAACAGGCACCATGGATCAAAGGGAACCTCCCATGTTTGTTTTCACCTAAGGTAATGGAGCAGTTCCCAAACCCTTTCACAGAGCTGTTCTAAATTCTTCTTAATTTCTTAACCAGCATGAATGATAACCCACTTGACCCTCTTTCAAGAATTAGAGCTGACTACATGAAAGCCTGTCCCCATTTCAGCATGGGTACCATAATCAGGGAGGGTGTTTTTTCTAGCTTATGTTTTATTACATAAAAAGTGTGTATTAATTTTACATAAAATAGAAACAAAAAAAGAACATTATTTAAGTGGATTAAAATACCACCACTTTGAGGTAGATATGATTGACATTTTTGAAGCATAATCTTTAGGACTTTTTATGTGTATGGATACATATATATTTTCTCAAAAACAAATTTTATGTACACTTTGCAACATAATTCTCTCACTTACCTTGTTATGTACATATCTGATATAAAGTGCATATCATAATCTTATTAAGAGATAAGTATTGTACCTTAATTTTAATTTATTTAGTTTCATATTATTGAATAATTAAGTTTTCTTTTCCTTTCTCCTTCCTTCCTATTACCTATCTATATTAATCTATGTATTTATTCATCTATGTATGTATATATGTATGATCTATTTATTTATCTATGTATCTATGTATCTATGTACCTATCTATCCAATATGTCTGTCTATTGTCAATCCCTCTACCTATCTATTGTCCTTATAAATCAAGCCACCAAAAGCATTCTGGAATATAAATTATATGGGCACATAATTATTATTTCCCTAGAAATGGTATTTCTAGATAAAATGATGCATTTAAGGTCCTTAATATATTATACATATTTTACATTCTCTTCATCAGAATAGGAGTGTCCACTTCTTCACAGTTTAAGAGAGTGGTTTTCAACCCTCACCACTCACTGAAAGCATCTGAGGAAATTGCAGAAAAATTCCAATGCCTGGGCTCTGCCACACATGAATTACAGCAAACTCAATGTGCAGCCTGGGTTAAGAAGCTACCTCATCCAGGGGCAGCATTCTTTCTCCTTCCCCATGTCCACGACAGCCACCATCAAGGGAAACACTTTTCTCAAGCCCAAGCTCACAATCTCTGTCCTCTTGTCACCACGTGTGGCGACTAACACATTGAGGACCTCAACCTGAGAGGGGGCTGTTCCGATTTGGTACGAGTTTACTGATTTTTGTTTGCTTATCTTATCAATTGCTGAGAGAGGGTGTTAAAACTTTGTAGATAGGATTGTGGAATTATCTATTCTCCTTTTATTTAATTCATGCTCTGTCATTAGATGCCTATCCATTAATAAGTAATATGTCTTCCCTAAACTTACACTTTTAATGCTATAGAATATTTCTCTCAATCACTGGTAATACTCTGTTTTGAAGCTATCTTTTTAATTTAATATGGCAAACCCAGTGTTCTTATGTTTACTCTTTGCATTGAATATCAATTTTAATCAACTTATTTTCAATCTAACCCTGTCTTCGTATGTCTCTTGTAAAACCTGTTTAGCTGGGTGTTGCTGGTTGCTGTTTTAGCCATTCTGACAAATTCTGACTTTTAATTGGAGTTGATTTATGTCTACCATTTTATTATTTGTCTTCTGTTCATCCTTTCTGCATTACTATTTCTGTTTTACCTTCATGACTGCTTTTGGATTTGAATACATTTTAATATTCTACCCAATTTGTATATTGGCTTTTTAATTATACTCTTTCACATATCTTTAGTGGTTGTGGAATTAAAACATACATTTTTAAGTTTTTAGTTTATTTAGAATGAATATTGGCACCATTTCATGTAAAATGTAGGGGTTGTATAAATATCATTAAGATAGAGTTTTTTGTTTTGTAATTCTTTAACAGTCTCAATATTTATCTTTTACTGGAGGAAGTTAGGTCCTCTTCTTCACTTTCTTCTTCCTCCTGCTTCTCCTCCTCATCTTCTTTTTGCAGTTATGAATATATTTCATCCATTTGAAAACACCTATTTGCAATCTCCTATCTTTTCCTTTTTTATTCTCTTTCCTCTTCTCTACTTTTCTAGGTTTCACTATGTTACCTAAGCATCTGTAATGCTTTACCTAGCACTGGTAAAAGCATGTGCTTGGAAGTCAGACTGCTTGGTTTGAATTACAACCTCTCTACTTAACAGTTGTAGGATCTTGGGAAGGCAGCCTCCCTCAGTTTTCTCGTCTTTTGTATAGGAATGATAACTCCTATCTCATAGGATTATGATGAGGAATGGGTTAAAATACACAGAGCCCTTAGAATAGTGACTGGCACATCGAAGTAACAACAGGTACATTATCCCCTAGTGCTTTGAAGGTTACATATTCGATTGTATTGCCAGTGGTAGCTACCTTTATTTAGAAAATGAAGGAAACTAATTCTCTAACAGCAACAAAAATGTAATCAAGAGTATTAAATCAATTAGCAGGAGAAAAGAGATTTGGCACACCCTTTTCCCACTCTCACAAATTATCCATTGTTTGAGTAATTTTAAATCCAGGAAATGATAATTAATATTATAAGTATTCTCATTCAATAATTTTTGATGTTTATAGTTTTTCATCACTATATTAACAATAGTTATTACATTACTTCTTGTTTCCTAATTTGGTTTCTCTCCATAATGTATCTTGTTTTCCCAAAATGTATTTCCTTATTATATTCATTATTAAGTTAGTTGGATAATTTTTCTTTAAATAATTTGGAGGATGGGTGAGTAGGATAGAGGGTACAGTACCTTTGAGTACTTGGATTGCTGGGAATTTCTCTTTATTTTGTTCAATGATAAGACAGCTAGGTGAGCCCTGGCTGGTGTGTCTCAATGGATTGAGCGCCAACCTGTGAACAAAAAGGGCCACTGGTTCGATTCCCAATCAAGGCACATGCATGGGGTGTGTAAAAGGCAACTGCACATTGATGTTTCTCTCCTTCTCTTTCTCTTTCTCTTCCCCTCTGTCCAAACATAAATAAATAAATAAATAAATCTTACAGATAGGTGAAACAGAATTTTTTAGTTATTGTCAACTACCTCCATTCCTTGTTCTTATTACTTTCTGGAATTTAGTATAGTGGAGAAGTCTGATGACAATCTTTTCTTTCTGTCTGTAGGTTGAAAATCCCAACTCACACAAGATTGTTTTTTTTTATATTTTCTGAAAAACCAATAATGATGATGATGATAACGATAACAATGAGACACCATTTAGATCATCTCTTCAGGTAGGTCTTCATTCACTGTTGCACATTATGTCCTGGGCAGTGAGGGTTTGCTGATTTCAACAGCACCTGAGTTAAAGAGAGTAACATTAAATCAGGCGAGCTCAAGCTCCTCATTTGAAGACCTGCAGTCAACAGGTAACCAGAAACCTGATCTAAATGAGACACCTAAGATGTTCTGGCTTCTTCTCTTTCATCATTGTTAATGACTTTTGTGTGAGTTCCTTTACCTGTCTGTGTCTTACTTTTATATCAATTGGAGAGGTGAGACCACATCAAAACTCTCCATTGAGTTTGGCATGTTTACACTTATGTAAGTACCATCTCAACCAAGATTTGGACCATCTCTACTACTCTGGAAATTTTCCTTCAAGTCCATTTCAAGTCAATATCCTACCTTCTCCTCACCCCAACTCAGACAGCCACTGATCTGCTTTCTATCATTATAGTTGAGTTTTGACTCTTCTAGAACTTTATATAAATGTAATCATAAGTATGTTTTCCTGTCAGCAAATGTAGGTGTCTGATCTATATTTTTTAAATCATTTATGCTGTTTTATTTGTTGTTTCCCCCTTTTATTTTTGCTAAGTAATACTTTATTGTATGAATATACCACTTCATTTGTTTACAATAATAATAATAATAATATTTATTATTATTATTATTTTAGTTTCTGGATCTCCTCTAACTCTGTAAGTTCCTTAAAAGCAGCCATTGTACCTCGTATAGTGCTTGGTACAAGTACTTCAGTAAATGTGTCTTGAATAAATTAATAAATGGAACAAACACAACTTGGGGACAATCATCTGGGTCTCTGTTGTTCAGACCTATGAAGATGCACCCAGAAATTGGGTCTAGAATATGGCAGTATTTGAAGACAATGCCAGATGCATATGATTGTGGTTGGTGATATCTCTCCTTCTCTGAGGCAGAGTCCTCACATGGACCCAGACTGCCCATGTGCTTGAGTGTGAGGTCCAGGAAAGAAATGTGGAAAGAGATGAGAGGAATTGGTAGAAATCAAGGGAAAAAAGATGGAAGTTCTCTGAATAAGACAGAAACCAGAGAGAGCTTCTGATGAAGGAAAATATTCTAGACTTGGGCCTAAGTCTTAGCTCTGTTTCTTAGTACTTGAGTCACCTTGGATGAGCAATTTCATCACCATGGAACTCCATTTATTCATACAAATGGACTAGATGAGCTCTAAGAGTCCTTCTAGTTCTAAGACACTATAAAACCCATTTTAAATGGATAAACAAAAGAAAGAACTGACCATGCACTGTCGAAGCTCTACCCACAAGCCACAGGATTACTGGTTACTATGAAAGAGTTTGCTTTTACCAGGCAAGCACTCAGAAAGTGCCCTTTTTCTTAGATTCTCTGCCTGAGTGTCTGATCCTGAGCTGTTCATTAGGTAGCTTACAGGGTGGGGGGATGTTAAGACTGACTGATGCTGAGTCACTGAAGGCAGGAGGTTAGTGTCCATAGGTTGGATCACAGGAGGGTGGGCTGCATAGGCAGCGTTCTATCTCGAATCCAGGAAAACCTTGCCTTTTACTGATGTTTCCACAGAGAGTGCAGAGAGAAGGCTCTTGCCAGACAAGGCACACAAACCCAAGAGCAAATATCTGGCTAGCTCAGTGCCTTTTTAGCTCTTAAAGGGCTGAGTGTTCTATTTGATGGGAAGGTGTGTTTCTCCCTAACAAACATCAGTGTTTGATCCCCAGCTCTCATTTCTGGATTTCATAGACAGAGCATTCACTGTTGGAGGTGGAAGCTAATAAAATCCCCTAGGGAAGTTTGGGTGTTCATTGTGGAAATCATCTTTAAATCCCCCTTCTTGGGACATTATTTCCTCCATAGCTTGTTTTCTCTTGGGTAGGGGGGAAATGGTTCAGGCATAAGAGCTTATGGGAGGATCTTAGTAATAACAGGTCAATCCTGCCATTTCAATAAGCACTTAGCTCATTCCACACCCTGGTTTCCTTCCCAGAAAAAAAAAAAAAGTAACTTGCTCTCAATGAGTCTTCAGTCTCCAAGTCTCAGAGTTGGTTGCATCAATGTGAATAGCAGAGCATCTGTATTTCATGAGGCCTTGCTACTTATGAAGGTCAGAATCACTCACTGTGGCTGCTGGAATTTCACCCAGTTTGTGGCTATTCTTTAGTATGTTATTACTACTCAGGAAGTTTCATAGAAAGCTGTGGTATATGCAGTTTTCACTGTATTTTTTTATTGGACCATGGTTAATATCCTTAAAACATGTAAAATATTTAAAAATAAATATGGACCCTCATAATAGACTCAGTGAATAACAGTCAGACATTAATTTTTTTCCAATATTAAACTTTCTGTAATAATGGATTGAACACTAAAAGGTTTCTAGGGTGACTAGTTCTCAGTGAACTCTTGGGGCAAGAGGGAGCACTGACATCCACCACCAATGGGCTGTGTGCCAGTCACATAGTTCCTCTGGGCTTTAGTGTCCTCTGTAAATGAAGGGGTTGGAGGTAATCATTGGGAGGTTTCAGTTTTGAGTCCAGCCACGATGCTGGACTCAAACAACTAAAGAATTCCTGTCTAAGACTAAGCTTGTAGAGACCAAAGAAGGAAAACAGAAGGAATAGAAAGAAGCTATAATAAACTCTGGAGTGATGAGGGGGGTGTTTGCATGTGTGTGTGTAGGAGGTTGGCTGGGGAAGAATAAAACAGAAAATAATTATTAGAGTTTTTCTGCTTCTTCATTGTCATTGCCTTGGAACAAAGAAGTAACACCCTCTCACCTGCTATATCTTTATCTCTGGTCCAGAATCCTCAAGACTCAAATTAGGGCACATAAAAACCCAGTATTTATGAAAGCCCCCCAAATAGATGTGCACTAGCTAACTACTGCAGTGATTCAGCACCAAACAAAAAAGTACCATGCAACCCCTCCTCTCTACAAAGGGAGACCCCCCCAAAATGAAATTATCTTCTGGAGGGTGGGCCCCTTCCAGTACAGTCTTCCTCCACCAGGTGTGTGTTCTAGGAACCCATCTGAATCAATGTACCATATGGGATTGTTGTGAGAGGCTGTGTTCAGCCTCAGTGTATTTCTTTGAAGACTCAACACATTTGCCCATTTCATGATGGATAATTAATGAGCACACCTGCCCACATCATACCTAGCGCTCAGTAGTTTTGACCAAAAAGGACATGACCCCCATGCCCCACCCTCCCAATTCACCTTATCTCACCCCAAGTGACTTTTTTAGTTTCCCCAGATGAAAAAATTTCCTCAAAAGGGAAACATTTTGCCAATGAGGAGGATGTGAAACAAAAATAAAAAATAAAAAATAAACAGCTGAAGCACTAAAAGGCATCAAAATCGACGAGTTCAAAAACTGTTAAGAAGTGCAAAAAAATGCCTCGATAGGTGTTTTGCAACAAACGGAGAGTACTTGGAAGGTGATGAAAGTTTAAACATGTAAGAATAAATACACAATTTTTATAAATAAATTCAGGGTTTTGGGGGTCCCCCCTCTTACATACATGTTTCCTATATGATTTATTTTTTTATTTTTTTAATTTATTTTAATTGTTGTTCTTGTACAGTTTTCTGTCTTTTACTCCCATTCCAGCCCACCACCCCAGCCCTCCCCACCCCCTCCCATTTCCACCCCCGCTAGTTTTTTGTCCATGTTTCATTTATAGTTGTTGCTCCAAACCCTTCCCCTTTCCCCCTGAAATTCCCTCCCCTCTCACCTCTGGTGACTATCAACCCCTTCTCAATTTCAGTGTCTTTGGTTATATTGTGCTTGTTTGTTTGTTTTTTTTTATTAGGTTCCTGTTAAAAGTGAGATCATACGGTATTTATCCTTCACTGCCTGGCTTATTTCACTTAGCATAATGCTCTCCAGCTCCATCCATGCTGTCGTGAAGGGTAGGAGCTCCTTTCTTTCTGCTGCATAAAATTCCATTGTGTAAATGTACCATAGTTTTTTGTTCCATTCATTTACTGATGGGCACCTGGGTTGCTTCTAACACTTGGCTATTGTAAATTGTGCTGCTATGAACATTGGGGTGCATAGGTTCCTTTGGATTGGTGTTTCAGGGTTCTTAGGATATAATCCTAGCAGTGGAATTGCTGGGTCAAAAGGTAGATCCATTTTTAGTTTTCTTAGAAAATTCCATACTGCTTTCCATAGTGGTTGTACCAGTCTGCAATCCCACCAACAGTGCACTAGGATCCCCTTTTCTCCACAACCTCTCCAACACTTGTTGTTTGTTGCTTTATTTATGATGGCTATACTGACAGGTGCGAAGTGGTATCTCATTGTGGTTTTAATTTGCATCTCAGATTCAATGCAATACCTATCAAATTACCAATGGCATATTTCACAGATATAGAACGAACACTTCAAAAATTTACATGGAATCATAAACGACCTCAAATAGCTGCTGCAATTTTGAGAAAGAAGAGCAAAGTAGGAGGGATCACAATACCTGACACCAGACTGTATTAAAGGCCACTGTAATCAAAACAGCCTGGTACTGGCACAAAAACAGGCACATGGACCAGTGGAATAGAACAGAGAACCTAGAAGTAAACCCAATTCTCTATGGTCAATTAATATTCGACAAAGGAGGCAGCAACATAAAATGGAGTAAAAGTAGCCTCTTCAACAAGTGGTGTTGGGAGAATTGGACAGCTATGTGCAAAAAAATGAAATTCCTATATGATTTATATACAAAAATCAATTAAGTTTTAAAACAGCAGTAACAACCAGAAAAATTATTAAAAGAAGTCAAAATTTAGAGTAATATCAGAGGATAGTAAGCATATAAAGGAACAAAGTGAACAATATAATTATAAAGTATCTACAGAAAAAATATTTAAAATGTGTGGAGATACTAAAAGTCCTAAATAAAAAATAAAACATGCTTATTGATAAGACTTAATATTGTGAATATGAAAATATTCCCCCAAATAATCTATGGATTCATTGCATTTTCAAACAGAACACACACAGAATCTTTCAAGGCAATGAATTATCTTGGTAAGGTAATTCTAAAATTTATATTCAAGTGTAAAGGGTCAAGAATTGCCAGGATTTATATATATATATAAAGTATGAAGGAACTTACCCTAGGGAGGAGGACTTCTTGTAAAGTTATAGTTTGGGGGCAGTGTGGCTTTGGCAGGAGGGTAGACAAATTGATTAGTAGGAAAGAAGAGAAAAGCCAGAAATAGGTAGCAAGAGAGGTGACATGTGAGATTAGTAGGGAAGAAAAGAGACTTTAATAAGTGGAGCAGGAAAAAAACTGGTTGTCCATATGGGAAAAATAACTGCATCTCTATCTCACACCATATATAGAAGTCAATCTGAAATGGATTAAGGGTTCAAATATCAAAATAAAACTTTAAAATACTTAGCAGAAATTATAAATATTATTTAGACCTGGGTGTAAGAATGATTTTCTTAAACAAGGCACAAAAAACCATGCATACAATAGGGAAAAAAATTGGCAAATTTGACTTTTTAAAATTATTAATTAAAACATACTTTTAAAAGGGAAAATAATTTACAAACTAGAAGAAGATATTTGCAAAGTGCAGAAATAAAGCATTCATGTCAAGAATAGGTAACTTATATAAAAAAGTAATAAGAGAACAAATAGGAAGATAAACAAATGTCTTAAACAAGCAGTTCACACATAGCCAACATGTTGGAAATATTTGATATCATTAGTGATGATGGCAATGCAATTCATGGTGACAAGATAACATTTTATACTCATCTGATTGATAAAAATTTATGAAGCCAACAATATCTGGTGCAGCAGAAGATGTAGATCTGCAGGTTCTCTGAGGTGCAATAATTTTGAGTCATTTGTTCCCAACATTGAACATTCACATGCCCAGTAACTCAGTGTTGCCACTCCTAGATGTATACTAAGAGAAACAAGCGTACAGGAGAAATATATAAGACTGTTGTTAGCAGAGCTGGTTGCTATAGTAAAAACCAGAAAACAACTAAAATTTCCAGTCAGGGAGAGTAGATGAATAAACTACTATATTGATACAATGGAATATTATGTAGCTACCCGAATCCACAAATATAGTGACATGCAACAGTTAGCATACAACTTAACAATATATCATTAAGTTTGTGAAGACTACATATGGCTCCATATCCTTTTCATAAAACTAAAAATTGTATGTGTTCATAACTTAGAAACACATATAGGTACCATAAGTGCACATGAACGGGAAAGCAAGGACATGATGAATACAGGAGTTGGGACGATGGTGCCTCGGGTAGGGGAAAGCAAGGAGTGGGACAGGAGAATCACATGGCTATATGTAGGTTACTGCCCAATTCCCATTTTTCATTTGGGATGTCAGGATCATGGATGCTTATTATATTATTTTACGTTACTATGAGCTAAGAAAGAAATAAAGGAGGGAAAGAAGAGAAGGAAGGAGAGGGGGTGGAGAAAGAGAGGGGGAGAGAGAGAGAAGGAGGAAGAAGAAGAAGAAAGAGAAGAGCAATGAAGAAAACAAGGAAGCAAGCTTATTAAATGCTGCTCTATGTCTCAACAAGATGAAGTTCTCAAAGCAGACTCAAAAATTTTCTCTGCAGAGCAGCACTTGCTAACTTGTTTCCCAGCCTGTGGGCTCTGGTTAAATCTGTCCTCATTAGGGATATGAAAGAAAACACTGATGCACCTGGGACATGCACGTATGTGAACAGTTGCCAACCACAGTGGCAAATCTCTGGCATATATTTAGGAAACACACACACATTAGAACAGATATATCTTGTATGCAGAAAAGACAAACCCTCCACCATTTGTATGCTTCCCTTCCTTTATTTTTTCCTTCTCTTCTTTTTCTTTCTTCCTTTTCCTCATTTCCTTTCTCCTAAACCTCCACACTTTTGCTCACACTCTTTAGGTGTGATCACGTTGCATTTCCCTAGGGAGAAGAAAATAGTAAGTCTTTGTCCTGGTGGCATCAGAATACATTTTGTTTGGGCAATTTATATTTTATGACACACATGTAAATTACTACGTGGAATTTAATAACCCAATTGAGTACCTTCAGTTGGAGCCAAATTGGCATTTATTTCCTGATTTTTGAAGGGGGTTTCTGGGCTTAAGGATGGGGAACTTCTCACAGATGGCAGCGTTTTGATTTAAAAGATTTTTCTGTGGGGAGATCAGTTCCAGACTTGCCCGACTCATAGAGCTTGGGGGAAGAGAGGAGTGGAAGGTGGTAATTTGCTAAGAAAGGAAGGAAAAACAATAATATTTATTTGATTACATTTTCTCATGTTCTAGTAGGGGGTAAATTACAGGCCTAATGACTTCAGTGTTGAGGGTTTGCCTGGAACAAAGCCTCCTAAGATGTTGAGGGCTTCGGAGTTAAAGGGAACTCAGCAGAGTGGAAATTCTTCCTACATCCCCACTAGGGTTTTATGTACAAGGTCAGCATTTCCAATAATACTGTTTGGCTCCAAACACCCACCATTTTCCTGCTCTCCTTATGCTGACCAAAAATAAAAATTAAAAAAAAAAAAGCAATAATATAAGAGGGGGAAAATTGGTGGATTATTATTGATAAAAGCATGAATATAGTGGTACTTCTTACTTCCATTTTAAAAGTGAAGAAACTGAGACTTTCTGTCTTTTGCATATGATTTACTGGGTGTTTAGACTTGAACTTTGTACAAGCATGTGATATTATTTTCCAAACACTGAATTCCCTAGCCTTGCCACAGTAGTTCCAGATCCCATTTTGCAAAGCCTCCTGTGTCCAGAAAAGGCAAGGCAGGGTGGGTTCCAGGATCAAACTGCGCTGGAATGGCCATCAGCCCACATGGCTGACCAATCCCAAGGGCTTGGTCCATCCCTGTGCCCAGGTCTACCTTCTGGGAATCCACTCACTGAAAGAGCAGAGGCTTGGGGAGTTTGCAGGCTCAGGGTCTGAATCCAGACCTTCTACCACAGGAGTGATCTTGGAGGGATTTTTAGCCACTTCAAGTTTCCCATTCCTCACTCTCTGTTTAGGGAAGATAATACCTGCCTCCCAAGATGGTTGGAGGCCTATGGAAGCTTAGCCAGCAAAGCCCCCAGCAGAGTGCTAGGTGGGGCGGGGTGTCTGTGGCACTGCTCCAGTCTGAAGTCCTGTACAGGGGGCTTTATCCTAAAGAACCACAAGGCTTTGCACTGCACTCTTTGTTTAGAGAATCAAGGGGATGGAGAAAGGGAAACACATGCATTCAGGTCCTCCTGATTGAATGGAATTGTTTGGAATTTCTACTAGGGCAGAAGGGAAGCTTCTCTTCTTCTTGCAAAACTGAGCCCTGCCCTCCTTAGTGATCCTGGGAGGGGACTGCAATGGCGGAAAGAACACTGCATTGAAAAAAATCCTTGTGAATCAAAATCCCAGCTCTGCTACTTCAGAGCTGGGTGACCCTGAACCATTCACATGGCCTGTCTGAGTTATATAAATAATACCTGCTCTGTCTCCTTCCTGGTGTTAAAAGCATTTAAAAGAGGCCAAACATGCAGAAAATACTTTTTAATTATAAAACAACCTCCAACATAAAGCTGTGTTATATTTACTCTTATAATTATTAATATTCTATTCTGCAATGTATATTTCTCTATAAAATTTCTCAAGGAGACCAATACTTAAAAATCTTCCTAAAATAGACCCAAACTTTCTTTGCTGGTAGAAAGTCCCACTTCCACTGCCCCTGGTGGCCTTGGCTCTGTGCTCAGGAATATCAGAATAGTCTTGCTCACTGGGAACCATGGGAAGGTGGGGGCTGTTTCTAATCTGTGAGACCAGAGGAGAATAACATCACGTGCTTCCTCATCTCAGCAGCAGAGAAATGCATTCTTAATACAGCTAGCAACCTTCAAATAAATGGTCCTTGTGACCAGGTATTTGTAAATGATTAATTGAAGGTGCATTTCACATTTTCATGGAATCTCAACCCAGGGACCTGATTGCACTTGGCTCGGTTCACCCAGTGTTCATCTCCCTTCTACTTGTACTCATCCAAATGATAAAATGCCATCTTTCTGTTACTGGCATTTGACCTTTAAATGGCAAAGAGCTGCTTTGTCATTGGATAACATCACGAAGAGCCATAAAGGGGGAGATGAAGTTAGAATACTAACTCGTTTCAAGCCAGTGCATTATAAAGCCCTTTGACTCAAGCATCTGTCAAAATAGGAGAAAAACAGGGTTCTAAATTCCCCCCCATTCCAGAGTCGATTACTGCAACACTCTGTCACTTATTGAGAGCCAGCTCTTCCATGATTCATCCATTCTCTCTTTCAAACTCAGACTTAAAATTTCTGTTTCCTTCCAATTCTATCTGTCCACCCACTTCCTCTGTTTAGGGTTATGATAATAATTTACACCTGATTGCTGTTGCATGCTAACACATAGTTCTGTTTGTTTCCTTGGGTTGTCCAGGGCCCCCAGTCATGGACACTGATGACTCCCCAGTGCTCAAGCATCTTCTGCAAGCCCTGTTGGGCAGCCTCAGCAGTACCCAGGACACTGAGGAGTCATGTGTCTGCCATCAACTTGCTGGGCCACTCTGCCAAGCCTTTCTGTGTCTCTGCTTGCAGAGCTGTAAGGTAGCGTGTGTTCAAGAGCATCACCTCACCTTCTAGTGGGAGTATTCTGAGGAATAACTAATGCTAAGCCTTGTAAAACATATGGACACCATAAAGCAGGATATGAAAACATGCTCTTAACTTTTCTTTCAGGACTGCGGGGAAGAGAGAAGAGGATAGAAGAAGAAGGCACCATGGCTGCATATCTGTTCCACACTCTGAACATCCTAACCCCTTTATGTTTTTACGCCCCACAAATCAGTATGTAATATCTCTGGCATGAAAGACAACTATGTAGGACAGTAAAGGAAAATGAATCCATCAATTGGGCAATTCTAGCCTTTCTAATTCCAGCTGGGTTTCTGGATACTTCAGGAATCTAAGGTGACAAGTGTCCCTCATTACTTGTCAGCCTGTCTCCCTACTCTTGGCCATCATCACTGTTCTTCTGTCACTCCTCACTTTGCATCATGGGGAGTTGTCACTCAAGGGGGCATGTTGGAGAGATGCTGGGTTCATTGTTATCAAATCAGCACCTTGAGAAATTTTTCTCAAGGCCCTGGTGTTTAAACTTAAATCCCTGCCTTGTACCATTTTCAAATCAACACATACAAAATGCACAAGAGTTAGATAGGAATTTAAGAAATGTAGAACTATAAGAAATGGTACCTGAAATACCAGGCATGGAACAATTCAGACATCACATAAAACTTTATACAAGTCAAAGTTAGTATGGAATGCACTATCAATTTGTAGGGTTCTGGAGAAGAAAAATCCTATAAAAAGAAAAGTTGTCAGAACAATCTTTGCAAGTAAATAAGAATTGAATCAAGACTTTTAGGTGGATAAAATTGGAATTGGGGCAGGCGGGGGAGGAGGTGAGGAGGCCATTACAGGGAGGGCAAGATAAACACAGGTACAGAGAAGAGAAAGGGCTGGCATGAGTGTGAGGGGGGCATTCTGAGGAGCTGGAGAGGGACTGGAGAAAGTGTGTGCTGGGGAAGGGGAGCTCGTTGGCCAGAGCCAAGATCATTGCTAACAATTTGAAAGCAATGCTAACTGCCTTAATTTTCATAAAATGGTTAGATGAAGAAGTCTAAAAGACATGCTACTTCTTCGGCTGTGAACTAAAATTATGAACATTGTGAGAGCTATTTACAGCTAAAAATCCTTTTCCCTCTAACTTCCTAGTGCAATTTGGTGTTTTGGAAGCCAGGAATTAAGAGAGGAAGAACTATTAGATAACTGGGCTTTATTGTCCCCACTGCAGGTCTACTTCACAGCATCATTATTATAAGCAAGTCATTGAAAATATTGTTCATATGTTATGAAAATATAAAACAGAGTGTAGATAGGAGAACCCCCAATTCTCTAGCTGCACAGGGTGAGCTTAACAATTAGGCAGAATAGGTAAATGTCTAGTCATGGTGTGGATTCAGGGATTTTGGCAAGTGTACGAAGTGTCAAAGAAGAAAAGTCTCCCCCAGCCTCTAGCTGACTTCAATTCCACCAACAGCCCTAATCACTTACTTTAAGGTGTTGATCCCTGTAAAAATGTCTACCTCATGGAAGCGGTAAGAATTTAAGCTGCCCCTCAAGCTACTGTCCAATTTTTTTTTTGCTTCCTTTTATTGTAAACTTTTTAATTAAGTGGTCTACACCCCACAGCCCCCATTTCCTTACCACCCACTTTCTCCTTAATCTTGAAAAATCTAGTTTCTGTCCCACCTTTCACCAGAATCTGTTCTCCCCAAGGTGAGCAAAGACTTGCTAACCACCAACTCTCTCCTCAGTGCTCTGAGACCTTTACAATGCCCTCTTCCTGAAATTCGTCTTCCTCAGCATCCAAGGCACAATGTGCCATGATCATCCACTACTGGGCCCAATGGTTTTTCTATGTAACTTCACTGGTTCCTTGTCCTTCTCTGATTCTCCACAATACCTAATACTTGTAAATTCCTTTACCAGTCACTACACACATTCATTCCTATTTGCCCTGATTTTCAAAGCTTTTGGAGGTAGATATACTATCACCATATCAAGGATGAGAAAATCAAAGCTAAGGGCATTGCTAATAAGCCATGCAAGTGAAAAGTGAATGCAGGTGTCCTGACTCCACTCCCGGCCTACACTCTAATTATGGACACATCTGCACAGCCAGATTCCAGCTCTCTCTCCTTCCCCAGCACTTTCTGCTACAATAAATCCAGTTGCCTCCATAGCTTCAACTTGCTCATTCATTCAACATAAATTATTCTGTGTTCCAGGATTTTAAGAATCTGGACATAAAATTTGGACAACACATCTCTAACTAAAACCCAGCTGTATAGGAAAGCAGAATGAAGAAGAGTTGAGTTCTGTGTTAGAATCCTGGCTTTTCTACTTAGTGGTCTTATAATGTAGAACAAGTAATCCTTGCTATTCTTACTTCCTTTTATTTGTAAAATAGGAATAATAAGAATAATTCTTCCTAGTTTTGTGAGGGGGAAAGGAGATAACATGGACAAAACATTTAACATGGGGTCTGAGATGTTGAGAGAACTCACACATACATGTGAGGTACTGTTATTGTCTTTAGTAAAGAGACCTGAAGAGATATCCTTGGAAAACTTTTGCTCACAACCCTTCTTCTAGTCAAATGCAAGCCCTTCTTAGATCTCTTTCTTTCTGTCCATGGTACCAACATCACTCATTCCCCCCGGTCACCTGGATTTGAAATCTAGATCCTGTTCTTATACTTATCCAATCTGCTACCAGCCCTGGTTTGGTCTTCCCTTGACTGGGTCCTCCCACCTGAGTCACCAGTGACTCAGTCACCATGGTCTCTCAGTTCCTGATGTCTCCTGACCTCAATTCAACCTTCCTATGTTAGTGAGTTTACTTTTTCAAAACCACAGCTTTTACTATTTTTTTCTGAACTGAAAAATACCTGGTAGTTATCTATTGCCTGTAGCAGAAAGCACAAACGGTTCCACGTGGAATTCAAAATCATCCCGAATGTGATCTCCATACCTAACCCTCATTTTCTGTTCAAAGTTTAAATTCCAACCAGAATCTCTACTCACAGACCCAGACATTTGACTTGTAACCCTACCTTTCCCACTGCTATGTTCTTAACTTCTTCCAGGTAATCTTCTGGGATGCCTTCTGTTTACTTCTCTTCTCATTGGTCTTGGCCCTAGCTCAGCTGCCGCATCCTTCTTCTCCAAGTCATCTCAACTATATTTAACCCCTACAGTAACAGCAGCCACTATTTATTGATCACCTGCTGTATACTTTACCCATCTTACGTGTTATCAAATACTACTACCCTGCAAAGCAAGTATTGCCACCATCCACATTTATAGCTGAAGAAACAAAGCCTTTAAGGGTTAGTAAACTTCACTATTCACTCATTCATAACACCATTTCTTCCATTTAAAAATAAACATCTGTTATGTTGTATAAATATTTTAAATATTTCTGTGATAATTTTGTTCCCTTGCAATGGACTGTGTGCTTCTTGAAGCCATCTTTGATGACTTAACAGACTATACACCTGTAGCTGTAGATGACTCAT
Source organism: Anoura caudifer (assembly GCA_004027475.1). Taxonomy (NCBI): domain Eukaryota; kingdom Metazoa; phylum Chordata; class Mammalia; order Chiroptera; family Phyllostomidae; genus Anoura; species Anoura caudifer. The sequence goes on along the minus strand of PVKU01012867.1, from coordinate 4,263 downwards.
GTCTAGATGTTCCACAGAAAATAAAAAAGATTAGTATACCTGATTGTACTGTACATTCTCAATAAATTCTCTATATCTTGAGACACCTGACAAAAGAAAAAAAAAAGCTCATACTAGCCAAAAGGAGCATGAGTGTTTATCAGCCAAGTTGTTATACTTAGAGAAGAAGAGAGGAAAGGTACTAATTTTGATGTAAGAGGCCTTCTTTGAGTACACATTTACATTACTATTTAATGATACTCTTGAAGGCATATTACTGACAGCTGGGTCACCACGGAGATTTTGAGTCAGAATGTACCACCTTTTGTGACATTGTGGAATGGATCTTCATGCTTACTTTGATATTGCTATCCCTAGAATCAATATTTTTGACCACAAGTTTTTTTCCTTTGTTTTTGTCACAATGCATCTTCCCTATAAGTAGGGGTATTGTTCTGTTTTTGCATTGGGATATCCAATGTGTGTTTGTATATTACAGGCAGTACTAATTCATCTTCCATTATAGACCTGATAGATAATTATGAGAGAAAGGTGAATGTGAGAACAAAAACATTACCACAGAAGGCTCTTCATTTTCTCTTCTCATTCCAATACTCATCCAAATTCTGGAACTAACTCAGTCATTTAAACCTGTGTTCTTGGGAGGACAATTTTAGGAGAGGTTGTCCAATAGGTAAGAAAAAAGGACATTCTTTAAAAACTTAGTAATAAACATAAAATTAAAAGACATTGTCTTGAAAAGACATATTTCTAGGCCAATCTTAAAGACATGAGAATATCTAGGTACAAGATCAAGCTTCCTCCTTGATCTTTATTTAAGGCTCCTACCCTTGGGTTGATGTTCTCTAGGCCCCTTACCTGTGGTTGCCTCTCTGGGTCCCCCGGCTCCCTTCAAAGGAAACCATCTTGTGTTGCCTCTCTCCAGTTCTCTATTCTTGTTGATTCCTCAGAAGCTTTTATCCCCTGCTCCTTTTTAGAAGTCAACTTTTCTCTTTCATGCAACTTGGCAGGAGCCCCCAAAGAATGAAGATTATGGTATTTCTCTGTATCTGTGTGTGAATCTTTGTAATTATATTCTCAATCACAAAGGAGTAATTTTCTTTACTCCTAAGCTCCAAAGCTCCCCTCTAAAATTTACAACCTGCTTCTGACTCAACCTGCTTTAAGTTGCTAGCTTACTAAATTCCAAGACTACAAGAACATAATTACTTTTCAAAAGCAGATTTGGTCAGAATATACAAGTACTAAAAAAGGAATATGAAGCATTTACCCACAGTCTTACTCCACTGTATCAGTCAAAAGAATCAAAGTGAACTCTGTATGTTCTTGGCATCTCTGAATCACAAGTCTACCAAGAGAGGTGTGATGTCCACATTAAAATCCTTTTGGTTTCTTGGGTCAAAATTAAGTTTTCAATCCAGAACAGAGCAGACAGCAATGATTCAGCAGTCACTGGGCTCCTGCTCTGCAGGGTCCTGTGTCAGGTTCCATGGGGAATAGGAATGTGAACAAAACACAGCTCTTCTTTTCAGTAAGCTTAGAGCCTACTAGATGACAACAGAGCACACACACAAATCATTCAGCCACAAAGCAGAATTTCAAGGGAATAAATAAGAGAGAGGACAGGTAAAGATTCAGTGGTAACTTTGTAAATGAAGGACATTTAGGCTTTACTTTAAAAGACAGAGATGATGTCAGCAAGCAGAAATGATGGATGGACATTCTGAATGCAGCAAGCGAGTGAGCAAAGATGATGCAGGCTGAAAAATCCCAACCATGATCTCAATAATTAAAAAGTCACATTTAGCTAAAAAGCAGGATTAGAATGAAGTCAAGTGGTGAATACCTGGCCTGAAACTGAGATTGGGAGCATATAAAGTGGGGCTTAAATGTAAATAAGTTTGAACTTTATTCTTTACCAATAAGAAACCACTGAAATTTTCAGAAATGATAGGACATCAAATCCTTTGGTGATAGAAAATTCAAAATCACTTTTGGTGTGGAATCTTGTCAGAATATGAATATATCCCTTGGGAGTGTGGAAGTCCTTTTTAAGTTTACCAGCACTGATAAAAAAAAAAAAAAAAAGAAAGAAAGAAAGAGATCAATAGAGCAGTGATGGAGGACAGAATGTATCCAGGCATTCTTGGTGGACATTAATGTTCTGTTTCACAGTGCAGGATGCCAACTTCCTCCACCATTGTAACAGTAGATGCTCAGAACATGGCGTTCAATTGGGTGTTAGGCAACATGTTCCAGAATCTTTCTGTTCTCTAAACAGCTTTGCCATCCATGGGGGAAAATATGTGGTCTCTCCCAAAAATCCAAGCATAGTCTTTACAGGCATTTTGTCAGCATAAGAGCAGACCGTTAGCATACAAACAGTCATTAACCACAGGCTGTAGGCAACACTAATCCCAAGTGCATTGCAACCCTTTGGAACCAGGAAACCTGAGCTACAGCTCTTAGGCTCCCAGCAGCTGAGTCCTTAGCCCAGTTTGGCCCAGTTTCCCATCCACAATAAGAGAGCTAACGGCTTGTGCCCTGATGTTTAATTTTTGTTAGTGGATTTTTAACTGGGTGAAAGGAAAATCAAAGGTGGACATTGTTTTTCCCTCTGAAAATACAATGCTCAGAACTGGACAGGGGTCTTAAAATCTTAATGTTCAATTACAATTCATATGTGGATACTGAGGCCCAGAAGATGAAGGGTGACATGCAAAACTGTGCAGTGGTTTGTGGCCATCTTCCATTTTCCAACACTACTTCTCTCACCTCATGTCCGATAAATCTAGGAAGCAATGATTCTTTTTTTCTCAGTTTTTAATTCATGAATGCCCTTCTTTCAGCATTTCTCCTGGATGTCTAAACCTATAAAACATTTCATTTGGTTCTGATCCTTTTCCACAATGTATCCTGAACATAGATCTTCATAGACTGCTTGTCAGAATGAGAACACAGAGAAAAGGAAGGACTGACAGATCCAAGGAGCCAGAATAGGCAGAAGTGTGAGGGAATGTGCCCACAGTGGCACAGCCCACTCAGCCCAATGGATATGAAGGACCAACTGTGGAATGTCTGTCATAACAAAAACAATTCTGGATGTCTCATCCCAACACTTATTCATGTGTATACTAAATAAAATATGAAGGCTGTTACCACATGTGAGGTGTTGAGCTTGCTGCAGAGATTGGCCAACCTTTATTTTGCCTATAAAGTTCAAATTTATGACACAGAATCTAGGTCATAGATCCGTATCCTAGTGGCAGCTGCCTCTCACTGAAACTCACATAGGGCAGAGTTGTATAAATGCAAGATGTTGAGTGGCCAAAAGAAATAACCACCCCATGCAGATGAGAAAACTTATTACCATAAAAAGGCCAATTATGAGATTGGATACAAACCATGGCAGAGAGATCCCAGGGTCCAGGAGATACGTGACAGGTCTGCAGATAAAAGAAGAGCAGGCTGAAACATTTGGGTGCCATACCTGTTCTCCTCTCCAAGTTCCCAGAAAAGAAAGGGCCCTGGCACATTCAGATGGCACACTTCAGTCAACTGAAATGATCATAACAGAATCATCACCTCATACTGAGGGAATATGCACCATAGGAGACATGTTAGACACTGTGACAGTTCCAATGAAGTGCTTTTATATGAAATTTTACTTCCCATAATGAATCTTGGCTTGAAGACAATGCAATCGATCATATTGCTTGGTGTGTGGGCATGCGTGTTTTTTGGTGGTGCAGGAGTGAATATAGGGCTTGGAAAATTAGGGATATTTTTCCTCTCTGGGATAAAGTTTCTTTGATTCTTGTCATTATAACAAGATGGGGAAATTCAGAATTCTAAGAGAATACCTTAGACTAATCTCTCTCTGCTCAAAAGGTCCTCTTTATTACTTATTAAAATTCCCTTTTTCAAATTCAGTAGAATGCTATGCACCATTCAGATATTAACCTTATATCTTTAGTATTCCACGAAAAGGGAAATCACTTAATAGCCAGAATAGACTAAACTTTGGCGATAATTTGACTTTCCCAGTGATGGACTGGGAACGCAAGTAGATTTCTTCTACAGCCTCATAGCTGATCTTCTGTGGGGGCAACTGGGCAATTGTTCAAGTAGTTGGAGATATTCTGATTCATTTTATTTCCTTCCTTGTGGCAGAAATTGTGTTATAAACAATTTTATCTCCTAATTTATTTGGGGACACCGAAGGGAAGTTTTCTCTCTACATATATTTACTACATATAATGC
>PVKU01012866.1:0-32434 GCA_004027475.1 Anoura caudifer | reverse complement strand
GCGCAAACAAAACAGAGTCACACACATCGATAGGTAACAGGCTCATGGTTACCTGTGCGGGGCGCGGGGGGGCTGGGGGGCTGAGGGAGGAAGGGGGTGGGGTGGAGAAGCACAGACCAGCGGTTACGGGACAGTCCCGGGAGGTATCCTCCAGCACAGGGAGGAGAGTCGGTGACATTGTGAGAACCGCAGATGGGGCCCGTGGGCGCTGGAAATATCAGGGGGGGGGTGGGGGAGGGGATGGCTGTGTAAATCGTGTAAATGTCCAATCACTCTGCTCTACGCCTAAAACTAATCTAGTGACCGGGTATAGAAATGATGCCTGAAAGTATAGTCTTCTACAACCGATCTAGTATTGTGGGTCCATGGTCGTTAACAATTTTTAAAACGTCATGAAAACAAACCTAAGTAAGAAAAGAAAGAGAGAAAAGGAGAGGGAAGTGAGGAGAGAGGATCGTGGCAGGCAGGACACCAGCTAGACTTTGTCGCTCCCTCCTCAGCCACCCAGGGAGCCCCCTTGCCGCCTGGAAATAACACACACATTTTGCACGTGTGACCGCTGACTTAAACACGCTTTATTCTAACCTACCCGTGAGGCGGGGGCTGCTGTTACCTCCATTCCACACTTCGGGAAGCCAGAGACGAGCGTGCTCTGGGTTTGGGGTCACAGGGCAGAGATCTGAGGCTCTCGAACCTGAATAGGTCCTGGGAGTCACTGGGAGCCCAGGAGCACCTGGTGGGAGGGGGCGGGGCTAGAAAAGGCCCCGCCCAGTCAGGCAGGGGATGCGGAGGTGAGGCCTGAACTTGTGGCGCTGGGAGCTGGCTTGGGTGTTTTCAGGGGTGAAACACCGACTTCCTTTTGCTCTGCCCACAAGCATGTGGCACGCTCCTGGGAGAACGGAGCCGGTGTCCGCCGGGGTCATGTCTCTCCTTCAGGGAGGTCTGTTCTTTCTGACCACAGGGAGAAGACAGCCGCCGCATGAATGGCGTGGCTGCTGTCGTCGCCCTGGGGGCTCAAGGTTTCCCTGCATCTCCAGGCTCCCTCCCCACAGGGGAGAGTGCGCGCAGAGGAGAACGGGGAGCAGCGGAGGCTGCGTGGGAGGCAGGTCCGGGTGCAGCCGGGGTCGCCGCCCGGGGCTGCGTGAGCTGCAGCCTTCTCGTAAAGGAGGGACAGTTCTGTCTGCCTCGCAGGCGTGGGGTTGTGAGAGGGTTAAATGACAAAGCTCGCACAAAGCCCAAGTGCCTGGGGCGTGGTCGTGGTCGCATTCTGTGAACACCACTTTCCCGTTTGATTTTGTCTCGTCTTCCTACTTCTTGGTGGCCTTTCTCCCCTTGCCTCCTCCCCGCCCCTGCTGCCACCTCTGCTGTTCCATGCAGCTGCTCAGCCTTGCTTCTGAGATGCTTCTGAGCCTCTCCAACTCTCTGTGCTTAAGTCTCGGACACAGCCCTTCCCTCCAAGCCAGCAGGACACGCTTCCTACCCTGCCTGTGCCCAGCGGGGAGCACTCCTCACCCATCTGGTCCCTGCACCTCCCGGCTTCCTCAGTCCCATCTCTGTCCTTCCAGACCACCCCCTCCTCCTTCGATTGTGCCTCGGGCCATGTCCTGTGCGGGCGTGCCCCACCCTGACATTTTCCAGATCCAAGTTAACCTCCTCCAGGAAGCTTCCTAGGACACCGCACTGGCTTCCTTGTCTCTGTGCTCACTGGGGTTGGCAAGACCTTGGGTAGGAGGTAGGGTGGGGATGATGGCATTATGGGGGGGGCAGGGTCTGTTCCGAGCGATCTCACCTGAGGGACTTTGAAGTTGGGAACCTGGCTCTTAAAGGGCACAGCTACTGGGGAAGGAGCTGAAGCTGGGGACAAGACAGACACTCTCGAAGGGAACTCTCAGAAGGGCAGGGAAAGGTCCCCTGAAAAGTTGGTGCCCAGGCTCTGGCTACAAATCCCCGGCGAAGGCCGGAGAGGTCCTGCCTGCGTGTCCTGCGGCAGCCCCGGTGAAGCGCGGATCAGCAGCCTGGAACCGTCCGAACTGACCATCTCGCGGTGTCTGTGGGTCGGAAGCTCACTCGCAGCTCACCAGGCTGAGATCAAGGGGTGGTGGGCAGGGGGTACTCCTTTCTGAAGGCTGGGGAAGAGCCCGTTTGTGGGGGGCGGTGATGAGGGTTAGACGGGGTCCCCAGGCTGAGGCTCCTGGGATGGGATTTGGGTCCTTAGTAGATGAGGAAGAGGCCAGAGCTCACTCACTGTCCTCCGTGTGGGGACAGGCGGGACGCACCTGTCTGTCTGCCAGCCAGAAGAGGGCTCTTTCTGCAAACGAAATTGGCCCCGGCACCTTGGTATCGAACTTCTCAGCCTCCAGATGGTGGGAAAGGAGTGCCTGTTGTTTCGGCCCGAGCAGACTGAGAGGGTAGATTTTCCGAAAGTGAGCACGAGGGCGGGGCGGGTGGGGGAGGGCCAGGCCACTGCCTTCATCCTTCTTCTCAGCCTCTCACGCCCTCTCTAACCCTCAGACAAATTCTTAACCCTTGTTAGTTATTGTTCGTTTAATCTGTGACGGGAAGATAATCGTTTCTTCCACAAGAGGTCGTTGTGAGCCTGCTGTGTGTAAGCGGTCAGACCGCTGTCTTTGTCTGCAGGACGTGTACGTTGTCACAGTACCATCTATAGATACGTATACATATATATTCATATATTCAAAAGTTATTTTATTTTATTGGCTTTTAGAGAGAGAGAGAGAGAGAGGAAGGGAGAGAGAGGGACACATGGATCTGTTTTTTAGCTTATTCATGCAGTCATTGGTTGATTCCTGTATGTGTCCTGACCGGGGATCGAACCCACAACCTTGGCGTATCGGGACGATGCTCTAACCCACGGAGCTGCTACCCGGCCAGGGCAGGCAGCTTTTGAGTTAATACTTTTCTGCCCTTTATATTCAGGCCCGCAGTGACTGGAGCCCCAACCGAGAGATTTACCATGGGACTTATCTCTAGGAAACCAGTGACCGTAGTTGCCACATCTCATTTTCCTGCCGTGGAATCAGATTCCGGATCCTCTGCCAACCTCTGTCCGTTCAGGGGCTGGTGGGTCAAGGTTTCACGGGCCAGTTTCTTCCGGAACTGCTGGCGTCTGCAGCGGCAGCCGCTTGCTGTTCTAAGGCGGTGGTCCCCGGCCTTTTTGGCACCAGGGACCGGATTTGTGGCGACCAGTTTTCCACGGAAGGGTGGGGGGGGGACAGGAGGTGGGGCTCAGGTGGTAACGCAGCGAAGCTTCGCTCGCCCGCCCGCTGCCCACGGCTGCTGCGCATCCCGGTCCCTAACAGGCCACCAGCCGTCACCAGTCTGCGTCCTGGGGCGGGGGTGGGGTGGGGACCCCTGCTCAGAGGAGCAGTTTAACCAGCGTGTAGTCATCTCCTTGTTAAGACTATTTCTTTATTCTGAGCGTTCGCCTCATTTTAGAAATTTAGGGAGAAAAACGACTTAGAAAGAGGAGAGGCGCGTGGATGGGATGCCTCCCGGAAACTCGCTGCTCTTCCCCGGTACCCAGTTCTCCTCTGCTCCTGCAGGGGCTGACTCTCCCTCCGCCTTCTTCCTGGGCAGGTGGGCTGCATGGTGGCAGTGTCCCCCTGCACCATGGGCTTAGTGCCGGATCTGAAGTGAAGGAGGACAGATTGTCGTTCATGACACGGATGACGCGGGACAGCTTTGTGCCCCCAAAGCAGTCTCCTGTCTCATATTTCAGTCCGTATTTGGGTGCCCTGCCCCTTAGGGGAGGATTTAGACAATAAACCCTTTTCGCTTGTGAGCGGTTTCCCGCCCCCCCCGCCCAAGCCTTCGCCAGTCTTCACGATCAGTGTGGGCCACTTCTTCCACGCGAGGGAATAACACGTGGGCACGAGTTTGGAGAACGGTAAGTTTGGACGTGGCAGGCAGAGAACCAGCCGGGGGAAGGAGCTGCGGAGTGTGGGGCCGAGCTCGGGGCCCCAGGGACCGGGCTGTCCTCTGGCTGCCGGGCAGAGGTCCTTCCTGGCCTGGCCCATTTCCGCCACGCCACGTGTCCCTTGTCTTCAGTCCTTACCGGTGAGAGTTGAATTGGGCGACGTTGAATGGTGAATACGGACCATGGTGCCGACTTTTCTCACTCGAGGCCCTTAGGCAGACGTGCTGGGAACTTAATTATCTGCAGAACTCTCTCTGGCTCCTTTCTGGGCTCGGCCGTGGACTCCGCCCGTGACACAGCATGCTCAGCAGCCACTGAACCGGTGACCAGACTTGTCCCCTCTTTGCCACTCTGGTGTCATGATTCTTCCATCACCGTAATGTCATTGGAAGGAATCCATCAGATGCACCCAGGCTCAGGGACCACCAGAAGGGAGAACAACCTTTTTACGGAAAAGACGAGAACCTCTCTGTCGCCACCCCAGGAAATCTGGGGGACCAGGAGCCGGACCTTGACTCCTGGCCCAGTAACTTGCTAATGGCATCACCCTGCTTTCCAGAGGAGAGGAGAGATGCCCCGTTTTCCCCATTTGGAGTTGATGGTAAAACTACAGAGCCGCCAAATCAGAAGGAGCTCAGTCCAGCCTCACCTCCCTCGAGGGGGAGGACCGGTCGCCCAGCCCGCTCCCGAAAGCTTTCAGGGGCAGGGAGCCCTCTGTCATGAACCCTTCTGTTTTGGGTTCCAGTTGAATTAAAACCTTCTTCCCTGGGACTCTCCACCACTCCCTGGTTTCCTCCCTAGGGGAGCACCACAAACTGCTGACTTCGTCATCTTTACCTGGGAAGACAGAAATTTAACTTGACTTAAATGCATCCCTCTTACCCAGCTTTCACAAAGCAAACGTGCCCTGGCCAGGTGGCTCTGTGGGTTGGAGCATCGTCTCACGCACCAAAAAGTTGTGGGTTCAATCCCCGGTCAGGACACGTACAGGAGGCAACCGATCGATATTTCTCTCTCACATCAATGTTTCTCTCTCTCCCCTTCCCTTCCTCTTTTTCTAAAATCAGCTACCATATCCTTGGGGGAGGATTAAAAGCAAAGTTAATATCACGGTGACCATTTGGAACGCCCTGTTGGGTGGGCAGGCAGACATTTCCAGGCAGAAAGATGTTTCGGGGCTCACATAGCTTCATGTGGACATGATTTCTCCTCCACACGGAAGGCCAGGCCCAGTGTTCTTGGGGAGCGTGAGGACCAAGTGGGGTGTCTGCAGCCCTCCTGGGGAGCCATAGGCGAGGCTGCTGTCAGTCAGGCTCCGAGGAGGGCACCTTCCAAGGATTTTCGGAGGGTTAAGATGGCTTCCTCTGGCTACCTGAGCATCTCCCTAGGTGCCAAGGTGACGGATGGGAATTTTTTCCACAATGTAAGCCGTTTTGACGTAAAGTGTGCTTTTCCGAGGCACTTTTGAACTGATCGCTCACCAGCGGCCTTTGACAAAGCTGCATATTATCCGAAACACCGAAGGAGCCGCTCTCCTCTGCTCTATAACTCAGGGAGCGTGCGAGGCGCTGAAATTCTAATCCCTCATTTTCATGACAAACGAGGCAACCAGAACCCCCGAACGCGACCATGCATCTCTGGTCCTGATCGCGATCCATCACCCAGCGAGGGGCCGAGGGCCCAGCACCTCACCTCTCCAAGCAGGCACAGGTCTGCAGAAGGCGCGTGTGCAAAGCTGACCCCCAGGGTAGGGCTGCCCGACCCCCCGTGGCTCTGGGGCCCCAATCACTCCAGTGGACTCAATTCCAAGGCGCAGGGACAGGTGGAGAAGCAGGGATGGTTAATAGTTACACCGGACATGGCTCCCAACGACAGCCATGGGAGTGGGAACACGGGAGTTACACGATGAGGGAGTAAGAGAGAGGAGAAAACAGAGACACTTGCTTGATACAGACACACAGATGCACACACACAGGAAAATAAGGAACACATTCTCACGACCATCATGGTCCTCGTTTCCGTAACCGGCCACCGGGGCATCGCCGCCGCCTTCCGTAACAGCCTTCTTGGACGGCCGACCCTGCACCTGCTTCGTCTTCAGCGAGCACCGCTGGTCTGGCTTTTCACCTGGTGCCGGGACCCAGGCATCCACTCCTGAAGGGTCTAGGCCATGAGGAACCCTGCCCGGATTGAGCTGTAGTTGTCCACGGACCTGGGTCATGGGGCCTGGAATGCTGGGAGACCCCTGAGGGGCCGCCCGTGTTCCAGAATAGTCTTCCTTCCCTGCGCCGTGGGATGGTGGTAGCCTGTTCATTCAGAGCCATGAGGTTCCCAAAGGGGCAGGTGGCCGGGGAGCACGGGCAGATGTGAGCAGGCTGAAGTTGTTACGGAAAATAATTCGGAAAATAATGACTCTGGCGCGATGCGGGGTGACGGAGTGAGGCTTTATTACACGCGTGGACCCAGAGGAGGCAGTCTCCAAATTCTGGGCCCCGAACCTTGGCTGGGCAGGGCTTTTATTGCTCTCCGGATGCCCTATCCTACGTGGCAAAAGCAGGAGGTACAGAAGCTGATGCGAAAATAACTCTAGCCTTGAGGTGTCCTTATCGGAAGCTGGGTGTACAGAAGCCAAAGCAGAAATTATGACTGCCTAACCGAAACCCGACGGTTTTGCGGTTTCTAAGTAACCTAAACAAAACTCTTTCCCAGTTCCCGGTTCTTCTTCTGGGTCACTTTGTCCTAGTTGACTTTTCTTCTACAAAGGGAGTGCAGTCCGCCTGCTTGGTGATTGGTTGGGAGCCGAGGGGTGGGGAGAAGGAGGGATCCCAGCAGCCTCACGGCCTGTGTGTCTGGGTGGAAGGGAGCAGGTTCGGGGTGTTTTGATGCTGGGGGACAGAGACGAGGGGAGGGAGGAGCTGAGTGATGATGGGAAGTGGCGTGTGCTCCCGCCGGGGTCTGAGCTCCTCCTACATTGTCCCTTCACCCCCCTTCCTGCCTCAGCTGCCCTGAGGTCCCTGACGTCCCACCTGGGGTGGAGTCCCCCTCCATGCCCCCCCATCCGCAATGACGTCAGTGCTCATCCCGGGGGGGGGGGCGGGGGACAGCATCCTCCTTTGCTGACCGGTGCTCCAGTGTCTTGTGCACCCTCAGCTCTCCTCGCGCTGGGAGAGCTGGGGTTGCTCTGACCCTGTCCGTCCCGTCCTGGCACCACCCAGGAGCATGCTTACGAAGCAGACCATGTGAGTAAAGCTGGGTGGACGGAAAACACGTTAGATAGTTCTCAGCCCCATTCGGAAACTCACCTGAGCTTATTAGATGGGGTTAAAGGATTCCCTGGCTCGTTGGAGAGGCGTTCAGCAACGAGGGTGTCCAGACCCCTTCCCAGAGCGGAGTGGGCCTCCGGGCTCCCCAGCAGCTTGTCTTAAAGCACCAGGTTCCTTTCCTCCATTTGCAATAACGAGTTAGGTCTAAAATGATTAAGCCTTCTGCGGTTTTGCAGCCCATAAATCATTGAATCGTATAAAAGCTGGAAGGGAGTTTGGAAAGAATCATCGCCCCAAACTTCGACTGACGGATGTGAGACCCAGAGAGGTTAACTGACTGGCTTGAGTCACGCAGCAAATTCCCGGCGGAGCGACGAGTAGAACCCGGGTCCTTGTCGGTGGAATCGACCCTCTGCTTCTCACCCTCCCCCGACCCTGGAAATGGAGGCTGAAGCACATGGCGACCGGCCGGTGAGGAGGAAGTGACAAGGAAACGTCCTTGCCCCGTGCCCAGCGTGCTTCCTCGCCCCGTCTCATGCTTGTCCATCTCTGTCACACGTGGGTTCTGGGCAGCAAGCAGTGCTGACGTTTTATTAGAGAAAAACACCAAGGGACCCGTGTGCCCAGGGCAGACCCAGGGTTGTGAAACCGGAGAGGCGAGGACAAGGGCAGCATGAAATGGGTTGGAGAAAATGGTCCTTGGTGATTCGTCCTCTGGATTCACGGCTGCCGGACACCCAGAGGCAGGGCAGGGAGACCCCTGCGTGGGGCTTGGGGGGCTGTGCCGGGCTCCCCAGACTTGTCTCACGATAAGGCTGGGTGCTTGGATTGGGTGTAAGGCTGGGTTAGGAGCTGGGTCTGGCCGGTGACACAAGAGGACGCACCCGCCTCGTCGAGAGAGAACCAGGGGTTTCAGCACGCTCCCATCGAATGTCTGCTGCCCTAACATCGTGATCACACAGTTGGGTCAGCGCCCAGCGAACCGACTTGCACAAAGCCGCACTTGGAGGGCGGTCATTGTTCACAGAGCCATTTTATTAGTTTTCCCCAAGAGCTGGGATGAGGAAGAATGATGGCAAATCGTTGATATGTATCCTCAGCAGCTTTAAAATGAAACCCGTTCCACAATGTGTCCCACAGCTTCATGGTCGTTATCGGAGCCCTGTGGGGCGGCCTCTTCCCGGGCACCGCGTAGGTTTGGTCCGCCCTCGTACCCGCTGCGCCTTGCCCAGTGACTGCTCGGCACCTTCAGACCTCGGAGGCCTCATCTCTTCAGGTGCAGGGAAGGGAGGCTCTGGGGAATGAAGAAGGAGTGGGGTCTGGGGGGAGACCTGCCCCCCTTTTCAGAGCGGCACAAGGAGAGAGGTCAGATGCTATGGATGTTCTTCGGAGGGATCTACCCCTCTGTTCCCTGAGGCTTCCTGGGAAGCCTAACAGAGCGTGTCTGCCTCGGTTGTCCTCCAGACGAAACCAAACCGAACAACAAAATAAGCACCCCCATCTTGTACCACGCTGCCTAGCAGGGGGGCCCAGGCTTGGGGCGTCTCTGGGCCACCCTGGAAGAGGAAGACTTGTCTGGGGCCACCCATTCAATACATTGCGACACGTAATCACAAAAACATCTCATAATTAAATTTTTTTTTTTTTTTTTTGGAAACAGACTCATAGATACAGAGAGTGAACTGGTAGCGGCCAGAGCAGTGAGAGGTTTGGACCCTGGGGGGAAAGAGGCGGAGGGACTAAGAAACGCAGATTGGTATTGACAAAATAATCACCAGGTGGTAAGAAAACGTAGGGAACATAGTCAATAATAGTGTGCATATTGATTGCTATTGGGGTGCTAGAAATATCGAGGGGGACACTATGTAAAGTATATGATTGTCTAAGCACTCAGCTGCACACCCTAAACCAATGCATACTAAAAAAATTCTCATGGTGAAACAGACGCTATTACCTTCCCCAAGTAAAGGACCCCAGGTACAGCCAGTTGCATTGGACGATCATGAACTTTTTTATTTATCCGCAGCACAATGGTGAAAAAGGTACAATTTTGTATTTTTATAATCTGGGTCTCTGATCTGAGACTGTTTGCCACCAAAGTCGCCATTTAAACTTTCCTAAGCCTCTTCTTTCTCAACTCGCATGTGTGATGCTCAATCCCGTTAAGCCGTGTTCTCTGTTAGCAAACTGGTAAATGGAATCAGACTGCCGTGATCATGTGATGCTGTGTGCTTCTGAGTTATCCTTCCTCGGAATCGGTCATTGAAAATGGATCTTCTGGAGACCCATAACCGTAATTTGACGTATAAATGTTATAGTCATAATTTTAGGGAAATACGACTGGGTTATCCAGACAGGTTATTTGGACAGGACTTTCAAACATTCTTCTCATCATACTATAACAAGTCCATTTTTGTCTTTGAAGCTAAAATTTACTGAATATTTATTACATGTCTGTCTGCTAGGTAATTTGCATGGATTAAGTAATTTGATCCTCACAAAATAGCCCTACGATTATAGCCTTATGATTATACTCTGATTTACACAATGGGAACATGGGAACTCTATGATTAACTTGCCTCATGTTACATAGCTAATAAGTTGCGTAGCTGGGACTCATACCGACTGCATCTGGTTCCAGAACCTGTGTTCTTTAAAAAAAAAAATTATTTTAATTGTTGTTCTTGTACAGTTTTCCATCTTTTACTCCCACTCCAGCCCACCGCCCCAGCCCTCCCCACCTCCCTCCCATTTCCACCCCCCCCCCTGGTTTTTGCCCATGTGTCCTTTTTACTTGTTCCTGCATCTCATAATGTTTTAAGTAAATTCGGGATTTTGTATTGGGCCGCGGGTCGGGCACCGCTGGCTACAGCGTGGATCCCTCTACCTCGGTGCCGTCGGGCCACCGGGCCACCGCACCGATGAGCCCCGTGCAGAGGGTGGAGTGAGAAACGCATCCACTGCACCCCCCGCCCACTGTTGACCAGTCACAGCCACCTCACCACCCCAGTCCGTTCCCGAGGTGGCCCTGCTGCTTGGCCCACCGCTGCAGGCATCTGAGATTCAGACACAAAACCCCGCAGAGCACCCCTGCAGGGGAAGTGTGGGCCCTCCCAACCTGGGGGGCTGGGTGTTTTCCCAGCTATCCAAACCCTGTTTCCATTTGAGGTTGGAATTGAGGTCATCACGCAGCACTAAACGTCAGGGCCCTGCCACCAGCGCCTGGAAGACTTGAACTTGAAGTGCCTTCAGTCTGGAGTGGGTTTATTATTCGTCAGCGCTTGGGGTGATGGTGGCTGCGGGAGGACGGTGGGCTCTCCGCAGAGACCCGAGCCACACGCCGCGGGCGAACAGACATCGAACGTGGGAGCGGGGAGGAAATAGCGGGAGGGTGGGCGAATTTCACGAATCATAAATGCATCACCGGACCCCACTCCGCCAACCAGGGTGGGGGCAGCGAGCGGGGGTCGAACAGCACCTGGGAGGCGTTTTTGTGACTCTTTTGATGCCTGGTGGGCTGGACAGGGCGACGTGGCCCCTCAGTGCCCCACTCTCCTCCTGGGGCCCCCGGAAGACCAGACTCCCAGACCCCCTGCAGTTAGGCACCTGACTCATTCCAGCCAGTGAGCTGCAGAGAGTCATCTCAAGGGTGCTGCTCGGCTGCTATCTCCTGGTCCGGGAATGTGGGGTCTCGGGCTGAGTTGGGGGTATGAGACGGGAGCATCTGAGATTGCTGAGTCCCTGGGAGCCCCCCCCCCCCCAGAGCCCCAAACCATGGCCCCCATGTGCAGAGGGTGTGGTATAGAAGGCAAACAAGATGTTTCTCTGTGGTAAGCTAATGAGATTTTGGAATTTTTTTTCTTACTTCCATTTAGCCTGGCTTATCTTTTTTATTTATTTTATTTTTTTATTTTGAAATCCTCACTTGGGGATATATTTATTGATTTTAGAAGGAGAGGAAGGGAGAGAGAGACAGACAGAAACCTCGATGTGAGAGAGAAGCATCGATTGCTTGCCTGCCATCCACGCCCCGACAGGGGGAGTGAACCCACAGCCTAGGTGAGCGCCCTGATCGGGAATCAAACCCCCAGCCTTTCGGTCTGTGGGACCGTGTTCCAATCCACGGAGCCACACTGGCCGGGACTTTGCTTCACTGACAGAATAATTGGGCTCCGCTGGAGATGAAAGTCACAGAAAGGGCAATTGTCAACCTGCTGTGTGAGGGCGCCTTGTGACAAGTTCCCATCTGGTTCTCGTCTATGTCTTTTCTTTTCTTTTTTTAAAAAGATTTTATTGATTAATTTTTAGAGAGGGGAAGGGAGGGAGAAAGAGAAAGAAGGAAACGTCCATGTGTGGTTGCCTCTCCTGCGCCCCCTTGTGGGGACCTGGGCGTGCGCCCTGACTGGGAATTGAACACGTGACCATTTGGTTCGCAGGCCGACGCTCAATCCACCGAGCCACACCAGCCCAGGGCGATCTCAGCAGATTTTGTAAGATTGTGTTGGGCTTCATCTATTTTGTTGTCCCAAATGTCCAATCTTCGTCAGCTGTGAAATATTCAAAGTGCTGACGAGGCTTTTGTGGGCAACACATGTCTCACTGCCGAGACTGTGGACTTAATTCTTCTTAATTACGTCAGTGCTGGGCCATCACTCACGTTTGCTGATGCTGTGGGCTCCTGTCTCGGAGATTTATAGGGGCCCAGATTCAGCCCATGTACAAGGGACCGCAAACAACTCAGCTATCTTCTCAGCGTCTTTTGGCATGAGGAAAATGTCATACAATTATTACATGAAGCTTTTTAACAGACAAGCACTTGCTTCTCTGAGTTTCCCCTTTGGGGCCTTGGAAGGAGAATTTGGAAATTTGGGATTGATTTTGCAACTCCTGGACCTTTTTTCCCCCGACGGCTGAGTTAAAAGCCCACATTTCCCACTCCAAGTGTCTCATTTCTAATTCAGGGAGTGTTTTTGAGAATGATATACAAGTTTGCTAGGCAGAATTGAATCGCTTCTATGTACGTGGCCTTGGCCTCCGTATCAGCGAGCGGAAGATGCTCGATTTCAGGCGGAAGGAGCCCGAGTGAGTCTAGAATCCCACGCTCCCGGGAGGCTGGTGGTGAACCGAACTGAGGCCAGCGTGGCGTGGCTCCGTTCTGGCTGCGCAACTCCGCTGCCCGGGACGGTGGTTCTGAGAGTCAGGAGGGGCGTTCCGGCATCTGTACATCTTGAAAGCCTGACAGATAATCCTTGTGTCCATCTAGGTGGGAGAACCCTGGATGTGACCTTAGCCTAGCAAGGGGCAGGAAGCTGGCTGTGAAGGGCCCTGTCTTGTCTGAGCCCAGGTTTTGTCAGTGGGGATGTGAACCCTGGGCTCGAGAGGGAGCATGAAGCCAAAGGCGATGGGGTTGGCCGGCCGGTCGGGGTGTCCCAGCAGCAAGCATGTGACGGATATTCCGGGCCAAGTCCTGGGCTGCCCTCTGAAGGCGTCACCTGCCCAGATAAAACCATGAGCCTGCGCGGTTGGTGTTGCTATCCTCCCTTTGTCTATGAGAAGGGCAAGACCCACAGAGGGTTAACAATGTGGCGAAGGCGACACAATGGGAGTGGACATTCGGGGGGTGGACCCGGGTCTTTGGGAGGAAGACCCCTGTTTCCTCCCACCCGGCTGGAGGAAGGAAGACCAGTCGGGACACTACTGGGGTGGGGGGGCATCAGCAATGGCCTTTGGAAGGGACACTGTGTAACCCATGGGCGTGAGCATCCATGCAAACCTCAGCATGGCAGTCCGGCGAACTTGATATAATTCTCATCGTGTGGGAACGAAAGCCGTAGATAGTGAAATGAGAGGACACGAAAAGCAGGGTTAGGAAAGGAAGGGGGGGTGAGTGACAGGTGACTGGTAATCCGTGGTCAAGATGGGGGCGGACGCTGGGAAGATGAGACTGACAGCAACTTACTAGTCACGTGCTCTCACAGTGCATGTGGGTGGCCCTTGTGGGGAAAAGTGGACAGCAGGAGCCGTGGGAAGCAGCACTGGAGTGACAAGGGGGTGGCGTGCCCCTGGTCCCTGCAGGAGGATGGGACAGGTCTGTTTGAATGACTCCCGGGCTAGCGGGGATGCACACCCACTGGTCACAGCTAAGTGGGCGCTGTGCCGGGTCTCTGTGATGGGGGGGAGGGGCTTGTGTGACCACAGGGCCTTATCTGCAGGGTGGCCGGCCGGGGGACTCAGCGCTAGGCCATTTGAGGCCCCCCCCAGTGTACCGCACCTCAGGTCAGCCTGTGTCGTGAGTCTTAATTTGGGGCCCTAAGCCAGCACCTGTCCTTCCTCAGAAGGTCGTAGGGATGACAAAGATTGGTGACGATGTAAACTCAGGAGACGCATCGTTAAACACAGAAGGTGGTGACGGAAAGAGCTGGAAGCCTGTGATAACATGCTGTTGTTTTCTGAAATTTTAATTTTGCTCGACAGCGCTGCATTAGTGCCTCCAGGCCTCGCCAGCGAGGAGGGGCAGGACCGGTCCTCCCTCGGCCTCTGCTGCACATCGGTGACTCAGCCCCGCATCCTCCGCTTACCTGCCAGGTGGGCGCAAGCCTGCGCCCCCGATCGAGTGAAAGAGACCTTCAGGCTTCACTTTTTTCCTTGAATAAAGTCCCACGGAAAGAACTGGAGGGACACGCTACGTGAGGAGGAGAGGTTAAAAAAAAAACAAAACCCAAGAGGGGCCAGCTACCACGTCCGATTTTCGCTAAAAGATCATTTTTTTTACCAACACCTATCACAACACTTTCCCCTTTTTAAACATTTAAAATGAACGCTGAAGTGTAATGCCATTCCCCGAATAGGACGGCACTGTCCTCCTCCGGAGGGGGGTGACGCGCTGGCTTGTCGCGGGTCCTGAAGGAGCACACTCGGGGGTGGGGTGGGTGGACTGGAAATGCAAGTGCTGGCGGCAAGGTGCTCCACGGGATTCCACATTTCCCGGGGTCCTTCCCTCCCGCCTTGCGAAGGTGAAGGCGGGCTGCAGGAAGGAGCAGCGGAGGAGGGGTTTATGGATTCGGGAGCAGGGGGTAAAGCGCAGTACAAAATGGAGAGACCGGTTGCGGTCCCCAGCCCCGCACGCGGCCTGGATTCGAGCCCTGGCTCCATCGCTGGCCTAGGGCAGAGCGGCAGGATTTCCCTCGTGGTCGTTCAGGCGGGTTCCGTGGGACCCTGCTTGCGGCCGGAAGCATCGTCCTGTCCTTCAGCCCTGTAAAGGATCGGTGGTTGGGTGGTGCCCTGCACCGAGAATATTCCCCGAACTTCTTCTCCGAGCCGCACGTAAGGCAGAGACGCAAAGGACAACTTGGCGCCCCCCATGCCCCTCCGAGAGCCTGCGTGGGGTCAGGCCTGCTGCAAACCGCCTGCCGCAGGGAAGCACGAGGCCTCTCCAATTCCTGCGCATCCGGAGCCACAGGAAAAGAAAATGAAAAACCCTCTGGATTTGGGGGGAAAAAAGGTGGGGGGAGCTAATTTTATTTGGCGTGATGTATTGCACCAGGACCCGCCTCCGTTCTGCGTACTGAGTGTCTGTGTGTGTGTGTGCGCGCGCGCACCTGTACGGCTGGCAAGACGGACAGGCACACACGAGAGACAGACATAGGTGTCACCTTAAAAAAAAAATCGATGCCCTTGAAAGTAGAGTGTTTGTAAACCATGCCAGGTTGGGCATGTCTAACAATTACTTGAAAACTTGCCAGCTGCCTGATTCGTTAGGGAGGAAAAAAAAACAATCTCTTTGCCTTCCCATAGCCTTCCCCGCTGAACGGGCTCATCGGCAGAGTGAAAAGCAGATCTGGAAGCTCTCCACCTTGCACATGGTCCTCCTTTCTCGTCCGAAGATTGTCTCGTCTCTTCAGTGGATCACTCGGGCAGGTCGCCGTGGGGGCAGGGGTACGTCCCTGCAAAGATAAAATTAGATTTTCCCGTTACTGCCCCCCAACACGGGGAGCTCGTGGTGCACTCCATTTTTTCCACGATGGGGTTCCGGGAGCGGAGGAGCTGCCTGAGCGATCCCGAAGAACACTAGCAGGCAGCGGGTTCACTGGGTGCGTGCGGGTGTTCAGCGCTTCCGAAGCAGCAGGTGCGGATGTGAGAGAGCTGGGTGCTGGGCGCGCAGGGCCAGGGTCCCAAGCCTGCCAGCGCTTTGTTTTGCAATTTGTTGCCATGCCAACTCCCTGCTCACCTGGGCAGAGGTGGGGGGATGGATCAATCTCAGAGATAATTGCAGCCACACCGCTGTGTGCCAGGGGCACGATCGTGTGTGTGTGTGTGTGTGTGTGTGTGTGTGTGTGTGTGTGTGGGTGGCGGTGGGGGAGGAATGTGCCTTTTTGAATAGAGACAGCAAACACCGCTTCTGGAAGCTGACACAGCCCGTGCAATGGTGGCGGGTGTGTGGCTCCCCATTAGTATGGACCAAAGGATGCAGACCCCTTGTGGCTACCAGCAAAGGGCATACCCCACCTGAGTGCCCCCTCCACCCCGGTCAGCCCCTGCGTGCCCGCTGAGCTGCTCTCTCCCTGCTCCAGACTTGGAGCGAATCTAGCACTGGACAATTGCCCCTGGATGTTGCCCTCTGTCGAAAGCATACGTAGAAGGAGCCCCCGGCTTGGCCGGCCTGCCTGCCCTCCCTCCTTCCCTTAGTACATGCGGTACAGGGAAGAGCTCTGTTCCAGTTCTGTCGCATGTATTCGCAGTTCCACATCAGAAACGCTTTTCCATTTGGAAGGGCTGCTTGACCTTGAATCCCCAGTGTGTGTGCGTGAATTCTTTTGATCCTTACCTGGGGACACTTTTTCACTGGAGAGAGAGAGAGAGAGAGAGAGAGAGAGAGAGAGAGAGAGAGGCATCAATGGGTTATCTTTTCATAGGTGCCCTGACCGGGAATCAAACCTGAGACCTTTTGGTCAATGGGACGATGCTGTAACCGACTGAGCCACACAGGCCAGGGCCCCAGAGTGGGTTTTAATCCAACATTCAATCAGACTGAGGAAGCTCCCTGTGCCATGTGCGCTTTCCTGTTAGTCCTTTTTATTTATCGTCATTTGAGGATAGGCTTTAATTGATTTTAGGGAGAGGGGGAGGGAGGGAGGGAGGGAAGGAGAGAGGGATAAAAATATCGGTGTAGGAGAGAAACATTGATTGGTTGCTGCCCGCACTTGCTCTGACAGGGGATGGGACCCGAATCCGAGGTGTGTGCCCTGAATGGGAATCGAACCCACAACCTCCTGGTAGACAGGTCGACACTGTAGCCAGCTGAGCCACCTGGCCAGGGCACACTTCTATCGATGCAGAAATCTAAATAAAATATGAACAGAATCTACCAAACAGGAACACATCACGGTCGCATGGGGATCGTGGCAGAACTCGAGACTGCTTCAATATCAGGAAATCCTTAGCGTACCCCGTTGTCTAACTGGCTAAGAAAAATAAAAGACCCCGTCCCATTTGTGACAAAGATAATCTCACGGCGTCCAACAGCCAGACACCCAAAGGCACGTGCGTGCGTGAGGGACGCTCCCGGAGGCTCAGGCGGGGACGAGAGAGGCAGCCACCCCTCCCCGTGCTTACGAGTCACACAGGAGACCTGCTGAAAACACACACGTGTGCAAGCCCCTCGGAGACTCTGACTCAGGAGGTCTGGCGTGAGCACCAGAATTTTTTAAACATTTTATTTATTTATCTTTAGAGGGGAAGGGAAAGAGAGAGGGAGAGAGGGAGAGAAATATCAATGTGTGGTTGCCTCTCGTGCGTCCCTTGCCAGGAACTGGCCTGCAACCCAGGCAAGTGCCCTGACTGGGAATCGAACTGCGATCCTTTGGTTCACAGGCCTGTGATCAGTCCACTGAGCTACACCAGCCAGGGCAGAATTTTATTTTATTTTATTTTTTTTGAACAAGCGGTCCAAGCGATTCTGACAAAGGCTGTGCATGGGCCAGACTCTGAGGAACACCGAACTCGATTGATGGCCCTGAGTGGCTACTGAAATCAATTCCGACGGCGGTGGTGTCCAACCAACGCTTCCTGGTAGGGAAGACGATTCTGGAAGCAAATGTAGGGGGTCCCAGTAGCTTAGGCTGCTGACCGGGGGGAATGATGAGGACTCTGTGAGGCAGGACATGTGTCCCAAGGTTCAAAGTGACTCTACAGCCAAGGACAACCTGCCTTCCCATGTCAGGTTCCTTCCTGCCTTCGCCGTAAAATAAAACCCCGCTCCTGGGGTGGGCCAGGCACCTCCGTTTACCGACCTGGAGATACACCAGCGGCGGGAACCCCGGGCAGGAAGTCTCCGTGGCGTGTTCCAGCGAGCAGGACTGGAAGGGACCGTTGTACCGGGGCCAGCGGGTGACGTTCTTTGGAAGGCAGAGCAGGAGCACTGGCGAGGGCTTCGGTTCGCGAGGAACTCCAACTCTACCTGCCTTGACTAAAAAAGGTAACTTAAAAGAAAAAAAAAAGAAAGAAAGGAAGAAAGAAAGAAAGAAAGAAAGAAAAAGTAACTTATTGGGTGACTTAAGCTTCCAAGACAGAGTCAGGCCTGGCTGGATCCAGGAACTCACACAAGACATCCTTTCACCCATTCAAGGGGTCTCCCTCCCCATCTCCTTCCATCTCCCTTCCCTCTGAAGACTTTTTTTTTTTTTTAATTAAACATTTGGCTCAGCTCTCTGGTTCCACCCCGAGAACGGTGGCAGGTCCGGGTTTACCATGGACTCTCCTCGCCAACAATTTCCGTGGAGAGCAGATCTGGATGCTTGAAACTCCAGCGTCACACTCCTGAGCCGGGACGGGGTTGGGTCTGTGTGATCCTCCTCAGGGAGCTCGGTGTTGGGTCACATGCGCTGGGCCTGGGTCACATGTCCACCCTGCAACAGAGACCGGCACAGGCTCACCCAAACAATGGGGGGGAAAGCGGTGCCCATGGAAGTCCCCTGGCGGCTTCTCAGAAAGAGGAGAAATGGGTCCCACGCAGACACCGTCCCCGGTACCGGCTACCCGCCCCTGGATCCACCGCAGGTTCGAAAGCCTGCGTCTTTAAGTCGCAGTGAATTAGCCGCCGTTACGAGCCTCATCTTACTCAAGAAGAATTGCTTTCACGCCGCAGCTTTGGACTTCAATCAATTCGCTAATTGTAATTATTTCTATTAAAACAGGTGCTCCGATGGGCTTGGCGGTTGGGCAACGCACCGTTCCCGGTTTGAGTTACTGCCCGCGGCTGGGAGCTTTTAACCTTGCACTTCTGGCTGAGCGGTCGATCAATAATGTGAAGCGGTTAGGGGCAGGCCCCACCCCCCGCAGCTCGGCTGTGTCCCCACGCCTTTTTGTTCTTTGGTCCTTCGGGCTCGAAGCTGCCTGTTGACGACTCCGGGGAAGCTGCTGGGGCTGGCGTCTGGGAGCGGCCCCTTAGCTTGCTTGCTCTCGGGGGTTTGAAAGCTCAGGCCCTCCATCTTCTCATTAGTGAGGTGGGTGGTCCCTACCTCCCCAGGGACACTGGGAAGGTCCCAGGAGAAAGGGAAGCCCCTGCCTAGTGTCCTGTGCATGGCGGGAACCTAAATTTTTGAAATTATGTTTTATTTTCCAAATACAGTTGACACGCAATGTTACGTGACTCTTCGGTGTACAGAGCAGCGATCAGACAATTACGTAGCTCACACAGTAGGGCCGTATGTAGTTATTAGAATACTAATGACCCCATTCCCCGTGACTGTTCTGTGACTGCCTATCTGTGCTTCTCAATCCCCTCCCCTTCGTCACCCAGCCAGCCCCCAACCTCCCTCCCCCTGTCAACCATCAAAATATTCTTCGTATCCATGAGACGGTTTCTGTACGGCTTGTTCGTTTGTGTTGTTTTTAAGGTCCCACGTAAGAGAAATCCTCTGGTGCTTGCCCGTCTCTGTCTGACTTGTTTCACTTGGCGTAACGTCCTCCCACCCACGTTGTCCCGGGGGGGGGCAAGACTTCCTTCTTGCAGCGGAGTTCTGTTCCACTGTGTCGCTGTACCTCTGCTTCTCCTCCGTGCGTCCGTCAGTGGGGGCACCGGGGCTGCTTCCAGAGCTGGGCGATTGTAAATAACGCCGCAGCGAACGCGGCGGGGAGGGGGAGGGGTGCGTAGGTCTTTTCGATTTAGTGTTTGAGGTTTCTTTAGACTAGTTACCGGAAGAGGAATTGCTACGTTCTTCTTTGTCTCTTGTTGTGAAGTGTAATCTTGTCTGATGTCAGTATTGCCCCCCCCCCCCCAGTTTTTTCATTTCCATTTTTACGGACTACGGAGTCTCATCTGTAGAACCCGTGTGAACTTGGATGCCGAGGGGTCTTCCACCGGTGGGGGGAGCGGGGCGGGGTTTGGTGCTGCATGGTGCCCTGTCCACTTCTAGGTGTTGAGACCCAAAGCTCGTGGCCTGAGACCTAGGATCGGTACAGCAGTGGGCGAGACCCTGAGACCTAGGATCGGTACAGCAGTGGGCGCGACCCTCGGGGAAGCGTACTCCCACTGACCGGTGGGATGGCCGCTCTCAGATAAAGAATTCCGTTGCGCGGTGAGGTCCGATTTTAATCTCAGCCAACCGTGCCCTGGGCCTAGTCGCTGCCTTGGTGTTTAGCCAGGGAAAGGGGACGGTGACTCCCCAGGAGGTGACCCTTCTTCCTGTCACTGTCTCCGTTTCCACAGCGGAAAGGGAGGGGCCCGGGCCCCCCTCGCCTGCTGGACCGCAGGACTGTCTCCCACGAGCACCCCTGGCTTCCAAGGAGCCAGGGGCTCAGAGGTGCGTACATGACCGCCGGGGACGGGGCTGGGGCACATGGGTGGAAACCAAGCCCTTTTTATTTTCCCAGGACCCCCAGCGCCCTCAGCGCGGCGCTGGGCCCCTCACGGCCCTCTGCCGTTTGCCGCTGACGCTGAGCACACTCCCTGTGCCTGGCAGAGACTTGCCTCAAGGACACACGTTTAAGAACGTGACTCCTGCCCTCCTTCCTCCATGGCATTCCGAACGTCCATCGCGCTGTGACAGCGTGCATTTTATTTTACTCTGGGAAGCGCTTTTTTTTTTTTGCACAGGAAACTCGACAAGCCTGGATGGTGCGCTTCCTTCCCCTGTGACCTGTAAGCACGCGTGGTGGGGAAGGGAGGCGGGAGTGGGGAGGATGAAGGGATCGCGTCCTCCTGCTCTCTCGTCTGTCCGCAGTCCTGCCTGTCGCTGTTCGGGCTGGACACCTTTCCCCGGCTGTCCTGGAGCCCAGGCACGGTTTGCTCCGCCCCCCGGCTGTCTGGAGTCTTTCCAGAAAAGGCAAAGCCTAGCCGATCGAGCTGGCGCCGTGTGAACTCTGGGTTCCTGGAGCTGCCCGCGATGTGGCTTCAGTGAGAGTCCCCGCCCTGCCTCGTGTCCTCGGGGAGCTGCGGTGCCATTCGGCACCCCCGGAGCCTGGCGCCAACGGCTGTGGACGCAGCAGGCATGTGCTGTGCCCAGCAGCCGGGGCATGCCCCGCCTCGGGCTGGTGACAGGTGGGAAGTCGAAAGCCAGTTACCACCTTCTTTGGGGCAGTCGTCTGAAACACAACATGCCCGAACCTAGGAACCTTCCACGGCTGCCCCTTTCACCGAAACTCACTACCGTTCTCGTGATCGGCCCCGCCCACCCCTTCGGCAGCTCACACGCTCGCTGGGTCCTGGGCACGTTTGCGCTGGGACCTGCCCAGCTGTTCTCGGCCTGGACGGGAAGCCGGGAGACACCGCCAGGGCCGGCGCTGCGCCCTGTCCTCGCCGCGTGGACCCCTCTCCTCCGCTCTTCCCGCGTCCAGCTCCCTGTCACCCTTCAGGCCCCAGCTGATTACCCAGGTTACCCTGTATCGACAATGACACGCTGCCTCCCCTGGTTCCCCGGGTAAGTTTTTCTGATACTTGTTGAAGCAGCCAGGGAGGCTCTGCTTAGGGCTGTTGTGACGGGTGCCGGGATTCACCCCAGGGAGGGAGACGGGGCTCACCTTTGAGTACTAGGGAGTGTGGGGGGACACGTAGCCAAGGAGCAGGGTGGGGAGGGGGTCGGCGGATGCAAAATGGCTCAGAGTAGCTGTCAAGGGGGGAGGACTCTCACGACACGGCCCTGACGTTGAGCTGGGAGGCAGGTCAAGGCGATCAGATCCCAGCTGGGGGGTGGGGTGGGGTGGGGTCAGGGGTCAGGGGTCCGGTCAGAAATCAAGCGTGAGGTTCGCTCCACACAGACTCGGCAGGACTCTGGAGAGCGCTCGGAGGGGCGTGGTGGACGTTCGGGCGGGAAGTCAGCCTTTGTCACCCCCTGGTTTGTCTCTTTGTTGCGTTTCTCACAAACCGGTGGCCACCTTGAGACTTCACGGAAATCCAAGGGGCCTCCCCAGGGACGCTCCGGGGGGCCCCTGTTGGCCTTCTCAGGCCTCAAGAGCGTCGAGCCTGTACTTTGAAGTAACCTTGGGTGGAGAAACGTGAGCTGGCACGTTTAAGTGATCGGAAAGGGTCTGTCAGGCGCGGGTGCTGTGTACATCTGGGTACGGGATTCATCAGAGCTGGCGGCTGATTCCGTGATTTAGGAGAACTTGGGGCAAACGCAGACCCTTTATTAAACAGCTTTCTCACCCACCCTCTGGACTGCCAAGAATTCCACCTTGGTGTGTTCAGTCAAGGAGTGCATGTTCCCGGGTAGTCACGGCCGGTGCGCACGCCCAGTTTGTCTCAGATTCAATGCAGCGTCTTCTGCTTGAAGCCCTGCGCTGGATGCTTGCTGGATGTGGGGAGGGAGGCGGAGGGAGTGTGGGGTCCTGGGTCTGTGACGTTTATACCTGGCTGGCAGGTGGGCTGGCAGGCCGGGACCCAGGACCGCAGCTGGCTGTGTGGTAATGGGCCTCCGACTCCAGAGCGTTGCATTTATAAACACAGTCGTATCTGAGTGTTTTCCGTGTGGTTTCGGTCTGACAGACTCACTCTAATCTTTCTTCTAGGGCAGTTCTCATGGCAACCAACTGCTTCAGTTGTGGGTTTTTGTTTTTTTTTCTGAGAGTGTCTTAACTTCCCCATTTTTCAAGCAGCTTTATTGAGCTATAATTCACCCCCACACAATTCACCCACACACAACTCACCCATCCAAGGGGTCCAGTTGGGTGGTTTTTAGGACATTCACAAATCTGTGCAATTTTCGCTATAGTTGACGTTAGATTGTTTTCGCTGCCTCAAAAGGAACTCCAGCCCTGACCAGTGTGACTCAGTGGATGGGGCGTCGCCCTGCAAACCGAAAGATCGCAGGTTCGATTCCCGGTCAGGGTGCGTACGGGAGGCAACCGACCAATGTCTCTTTCTCACATGGATGTTTCTCTTCCTCTCTTCTCATCTCTCTAAGAAGAAATAAATACGATCTTTAAGAAAAAAAAGTGACTCCGTATTCTTTAGCGCTCACACCCCAGATCCTTATAACCTAGAAAGTTCGGAATGAACTGATTCGGTCTGACTCCGACCTGAAGTCGGGCTTGGACTAGAAAGGTTGCCAGCAGTCTGTGATGTCCCTAGAATCTTTGTCGAGAGAAGAACACGGGGTTCGGCCTGGGGGCCACACATCTGTTCCCTCTCTTTCGGGACAGAATGTCCAACGTTATCGAGGTCGAAGCAAACAGGAGGGACAGAGTGGGATCATGGGAGGACGTGGCCGCCTCCACTCAGAGGGGCTGTCACGGTGTTTGTCCGTGGGACGCGGTTGACATCCTGGGTAGGACCGTGCTCCTTGGATTGGTTTACCCCGTGTATGTCAAAATGTTTAGCACCCACGGTTCCCTCAGACCAGAGTCTCCATAGCCCCACAACTTCATTCCAAACCAGTTCCTGATATTCCCAGACGTCCCCTCAGCGTAGGTACCAGCCTCTGCCCATTCCCTTTTGTCAACCACTGTAGGATACGTGTGGCCTTGGGGCATGAGACACATATCTTTTCAGGATCAGAGCTTGGCAGGTTTTTCTTTTTTAAGATATGGGCGAGACTCCTTCCTGTACCCTTTTCATTTGTGAGTTTTCCCTGGCTCACTGAATCTGCCCTACAATCGTTACGGGATGCGGAAATGCGTTGACCGGGTCCCATCGCTCAGAATTAGAAATCGTTGGAATTCTGGACTTTAAATCTTAAGAGACCTGTCGTTTTACTTTTATTTTTTTACACCGGCGTCACACTTGCTTTTGTTGCAACGATGCTGAAAGATTCAGAAGTCCCTTGGGGTGGGGCTTTTTCCTCTGGGTTGGGAGTACCGACTGAAGGACTTGAAGACAAGGAAGACCGGAATGTTCTCAGGGTCACTGAGACCACCGCTGAAACAGAGCTTACTGCCTCTCTCCCCCCGTGGGGTCATGGCCTCTCAGTGTTGCTGACCGTGGGTGCGACTCATCTGTGTGAGGTGCCTAAAGGACATTAAACACCCACGCCCTCGTGGCTGGCGGCCGCTGTCCTGTCCCACCTGCCCTGATGCAGCTACTCCGAGACGAGGTCACTTACGGGAGGTCACACATGGACCATGATGCTGACCTTGGTCTCCAGCCGCTGACGATTCTCGGAGAAGTAGAGAATCCTTTTCTAATTGCTGCTCAGACATGAGCCAGCCCCTCCCTGGGCCCGTGGGAGCAGCGGGCCGTGGGGTCAGTCTGCTCCGGGAGACAGACCTCAGACCAACCTACCTCCCCACGTCACCAAACACGGGGGTACGTGGGGGGCCGATGGGTTTCAGTTCCAGCTTCTGAGTCTTGGTTTATATCACTCTTTTTTCGAATCCTCACCCGAGGACATGCTTATTGATTTCGGAGAGAGAGGAAAAGAGGGGGAGAGAGAGAAAGACATCAATGTGAGAGAGAAACAGCAATCGGTTGCCTCCCACACACTCCCTGGCCAGGGATCGAACCCACAACCTTTCAGTGTACAGGATGACGCTCCAGCCGACCAGCCACCTAGCCTGGGCTGTTTATATTCTTCTTTGTGCCCACAATGGCCTTACTTCTTTCTTCCTATCCAAAATATTTCCTACCCCTGGGTCGAGGTCTGACATGAATTCCACCCCTTCCGTTAAGCCCTGTCTGGCTATTACCCCCCTTAATGAGCTGTCTCACTGGACGTACTTACCGCACCTGACATCTTTGCCACCCGCAGGTGTGGCATCGCTCTAAGCCGGCGGTCCCCTACCTTTTCCGTGCCAGAGACTGGCCTCTACAATTTTTCCACGGACCAGGGCGGGGCCCGGGGAGGGGACGGGAGGGAGGAGTCAGGAGGCGGAGCTTAGGCAGTACTGGGAGCGAAGCTTCCCGGTTCCTCTGCCGCTCCTGCTGGGCCAGGGACTGGTACCAGTCCTGGGCCTGGGGGTTAGGGACCCCTGCTCTGAGCCAGTGCAGTACGGCGGGGTCCATGCTCCTTGTCGAAATTGGAAAGAAGACGCTAAGTCCTCGCTTACGGATTGCATAAAAATGCAGAAGGGATTTTGCCTTTCCACCCCCAAATTCAAGCTGGGCTACTTTCTGTTTTTCACCCAGCTGCCCTGGGGGCATCCAGGACACTGTCTTATTCAGCAGGAGATCCGAGGCAACCCGTCCAGCCTCTGCCAGCTCTATTTGCCCGCCTGCTTTTTATCTGCGGTCTTCGCTTTAATTTGTTTTTAATTGCTTCTTTAACGCACCTCGCCAGCCATTCAGGTGAAATGCCTCTCCAACAAACGCGAGCGCTTTTAAGCAAGTGCTAATTGCTTCTGTTAATTAAAAGTAGTGCTTTATATTGTGTCATTGGTCGGCTCTAATATAAAACTGGATTGATGACTTCCAATCAGTCCTGTTCCAAAAGGACTTCTCCTTTGGAGTCGTCGGGACCTCGAGGTGTAGTGTCTGCGCGGAATGGGGAAAGGTGGCCGGAAGGTGGACGGGAGGGCCGGCTCAGCCCCTCCCGTGGCGCCTTGAGTTCCCCGACAGCCCTGGGTGAGGGGCTGCTGTTTCTGGGGAGAGGGGTCGCTGGACTCAGCAGGGGCCCGAGTCAGGACAGTTGCCTGGACCACCACCAGAATCCCGCAACGCCGTCTCAGCCTCTCCGATTCCAGGGAGGGCACCAGAGACAACCAGGGTTGACCCAGGAAAGCACGCGGCGTGCCAGGGGCTTTTGTGGGCACGTTGGAGGGAGTCCCCCTTCTGCCTGAGCAGGGAGGAGAGAGAGGAAGCGAGGCCCCTGGAGTTCCTACCAGAGTCGGAAGCAAAGCCTGCAGGTGGGGCGGAGGGAGATGCGTGGCTCTTAGGGACCCACTGGCTGCAGGACGCGGGCCTTGGGGGTCCCTTAGGTCCAGCGGGCATTCTTCCGGCCGCATACGTGGTGGCTATGCCCACACGTGGACGGCCCTGCCTTCCTGTCGGGTTTAGCATTTCTCAGGAATCCATGACCAGAGGGTGTCACTGTGTCCCACGTCTACGATTTTCCTCCCTCACTGATGCCTCACTGCTGGGAGGAACAGAGAGAGGGGGAGAGTGAGGGGGAGCCCGAGCTCTCTGTCACGGCCTCTGTTTGCCTTTCCCTCCACGGTTTACACACACCCAGCATCATCAGAGTCTGGAGAGAACTGATGATCTTTATGACCTTGTAACATTTAGTGAAATTTTTTTGGGGGGAGGTCTCGCATTTCTCTAACTTTTGAAACAGTCAGAAGAGGCTTAGGTGGCTCCCACTGGGTTGGAGAGAGTGGACTCCATATGCAAACCGAACCGAATGGTGTCAAAAAACCCCCTTGTAGTGGAATTTTACATGGTCACTTATTCACTGGGTGTCACCGAGCCCCGCAGTCTCACGGAGCGGGAATGAGCCCTGGTGCCCCTGGCCCCGCATCCCTGTGTCCGTGGCTGGGGAACCGCTTCTCCTTGTCCTTCCTTAGGGGACGCGCTCGCCTGTTCGTTATGATAATGAAAATACGGAACGATGATTTAGGATAACAGTTACAATAACGAGCGATGACCGCCACCATTTTGTTTGGTGACGATCGCTTACTGGCCAATTATTCCGTTTGTGATTTTTCACTTTGACAAAGGGGACGGGACGTGGATGCTGCCGGGGGACCCGGGGGGCACAGTGCCAGGCCAGCTGCGGAGTGTGGCGCTCCAGCCGGGACTTTCTCGTGGGCGACACTGTCCCCGCCCCTGCGTTGTAGAGTGGTCCATGGACCGGACACCCATGAGGATGAATCCTAGGGGTTCAGGTGATTACCATGGCCGGCATGCGGTTCTAGCAGACGCCATTTCCCGCCCGCACAGGAGGGCTTTCCTGCAGGAAGTCCGACGTCCCGAAGTCCTGGGACAGGAAAAAGCATAAGAAGATGAGAAAAGGGATGTTCCGCAAGGCTAGGAATGTGATGTTGTCATTCCAGTGTGGATTCTGATGCTCGGCTCTTGGGCCGACGCACCTGGAGCACTTTTTATAAAGCAGACACTGTGCTCTCTCTTATAAAAAGGTGTGATAACGTGCTTACGTTACGAATAGGTTCCAAGCGTCGTAGGTGAGGCAGAACGCTCTGTGTTTGGGTTTCCACCTACCACAAAGGTAGCTAAATAAACATATACTTACTCTTAGAAAACCCCGCAAAAAGTACATGCCAAGGTCAAGTCCTGATGGGTCTCTTAAGTGAGTCTGTGGTGGGCTCAGCATCTGTTTATGTTTATAAAAATAAAAATGCCTCAACATTTCTTGGGGTGACTTTGGTTGATCATAGGGTTATGCAGGGTTCAACTGTCCATGTCTATGACACACGATCCATATATTGCGTTGCATGACCACCACCCAAAGTCAAATCATCTTCTGTCACCCATATGTGGCCCCCGTCCCATCTGCCACCCCCCTCCCTCCGCCCCCAACCCTCCACCCCTGTGTAACCACCATCCGTTGTCTGTGTCTATGAGTGATTTTCAAACAGCCACCTCTTGAACACTTACAGAATTTTTTTTTTATCCTCACCTGAGGACAATTTTCCTTGCTTTTTCAGAGAGACAGGAAGGGAGAATCAGAGAGAAGCATCGATTGGTTGCCTCCTGCACGTGCCCCTAACTGGGGACCAAACCCACAACCCAGGTGTGTGCCCCGACTGGGAATCGAACCCTCAACCTTTCGGTTATGGGAAGACACTCAACCCACTGAGCCACACAGGCCAGGGCCTGACCACCTTTCTAGTGGAAATTGATGAGTCTATTGTCGAACTCTCCGTGTGTCGCATAGTTTCCTTTCCCCATAAGTCACGGTGGACTGTGCAGCTCCTAGAGCTTAAAATGGAAATTCATAATTCTGCTCAACCACCCAATTCATCCATTTTCATAATAGACTAACTATTTTGATGTTTCAGCAAGTGCTAAAACGCTGCCTCCATTTTGTTGGCCAAGATCCAGCTATGCTCCAACATTGTTCAGTGGCTGTTATGAGTCGGGTTCTTGTTGGGTTGACCCAGCCCCGGACCCCGGTCCCGTGCTGACTCAGCCTGGGCTGAAGGTTTTCAGGCCCCAGGAAAGCGATCGGAGAGAATGAGCACGCTCAAGACAATGCCGTTAAGACAAGGGTTTGGAATTATAGCATTGATTTTGGGAGCGTGGCTTTCATTAGAACGGAAGTCAGTTTGGAGTATTTCCGAAGAAAGGATTATGAAGGATTTGCATTTCCTAATGGGAACCGAAACTCTGCACGTCGCCCGAAATGTCACCATTACAGATTTAATCCTTTAATTTAAATGATAGGCTGTGGCGTCCGTGTCACAGGGAGAGGGAATTGGCCGTCCGTCGGGTGATGTTTTAAAGATATTGAGGCGTAGTGGAAAGGCCGCAGCATTGAAAGAGCAGGATTGGCCGTTAATAGCTTTGTGATTTTAGCCAAGCTGCCCGACTCTCTGAGCTTGGTGTGGAGTCGAGAACACAGGAGGGTGTGAAAGTGTAATAATCTCTCCTCTCCCTGCAAAAAAAAAAAAAAAAAAAAAAATCCAGTATCGGTTGTCAGAAGCGGATCCTACTGGCGATTGTGGGCACCGCGTTTTCTCAGGCGCGCCCCCTGGTGGCGGGATGCCGCACAGGTCCATGTGCAGGAAGTGCTGTTGCCGGGACGGATAACCAGTGGTTTTCTCTGGTCCTTGAGGGACACTCCCATCTTCTCTCCTGTCTCATCTTGCCTTTCCTCTCATTCTTTTCTTGACGCTCAGGCCCGCCTCCGAGGCCATCGCTGTGACAACCCTACCGTGGCTGAATCGCTTTTGCACTGTCCATGCAAACTGGCTGCCATCTTTCCATGTCACATGCAGGGGTGGGCAAAAGTAGGTTAATGATGATAATAATCATAAAGTACAATAATTAATAAATAAGAACGCAGGAATAGCCCTGGCTGGTATGGCTCAGTGGACCGAGTGCCACACTGTGAACCGAAGGGTTGCTGGTTCAATTCCCAGTCAGGGCGCATGCCTGGGTTGCGGGCCAGGTCCCCAGTAGGGGGCGCATGAGAGACAACCACACATGGATGTTTCTCTCCCTCTCTTTCTCCCTCCCTTCTCTCTAAAAATAAACAAATAAAATCTTTAAGTAAAAAAGAATGTAAGAATGAACTCTGTTTTGCGTGCTCGCAGCGATAAACCTCCTTTTGCCCACCCCTGTAGCAATACCGCGGTAATTGGTATATTTCCAGCTTCATATCCCTGTTTACACATCAGTTCCATTCTCATCTGTACCAACCTCTGAGAGACCCCTGAGCTGTCTTTCCTGATTGAGTTTATCATTTTCATGCTCGGCAATGAATATTGAGAGTGAAAAAATCCTCTTGTTAGAAGAAATTAAAAAGGCACAGAGGCAGAATGAATGTGTCCTGAGGGGAAATGCGAAGTCCCTCCCTAATTAAGTGTGTACTTTGGGAGGAGGTAGGGACAGATGTTGAGCAGCTTGGCTGGGACAGAGAAGGGTCATGGAGCCGCCACGCACGCTCTGGGCTGGGGGCCAGCGGGCTGGGAGCTCAGCGGTGGGGGTGGGGGGCGCTGTTCAGATCAGCACCCGTGGACGGGGCAGCAGACACGCAGCTGACCCTGGCAGACTCAGGACCGGGCTCAGCAGAGCCTGGAGGCTCTGAAGCTGCGGGGAGACCCTGCAGGGTGGTCCCAAGGTGCCTTTGAAAGCACAGCCAGGGCACATCGCTGCCTGAAGGCTGCAGGTGGGCAGCGAAGTGCCCTGCTCATGGGTGGCGTGAGCCCAGGCCGTTGGGACAGGGGACTCTGTGGCACTGAGCCTGCCGAGCAGCTTTGTGGGCGTCCCTGACGCCCCCTGCTGGTGACAGACCTCAATTTGTTTCCGTTCTGCTGGCGGTCAGCATTTTTGTGATACCATGAGAGGCAGGTAATTCCTGGAACAAATGAGCCATTCCGAGTATCGGGAGATGTGTAATTCAACAGACCCTGAGCCATCGAGTGATGAGTCAGAGAAACAAATGTGCGGGAGTCGGGGCTGAAAGGCCCGGCAGGTGAGGAAGTGACACGTGGGAGAGGGCTGCCTGGGCGGCGAGGGTCACCCGATAGGGATTCGGATCCTGTCCGCACACCTGCGTCGAGGCAGCCCTCAGAACCTGCCTCAGCGGCGGACTCGCCTGGCGCCATGCGCACCTCTTTCCCGGGCAGCCCGCGCCCAGGTTTGGGGGTATAAAGGCCCGGCCCCCTGGTGTCAAGTTGGGAAATTGCTGAAGATCTTTAAAAAAAATGAATAAAGATGTTGTCATGGATTTAGGAATGCTAAAAAAACCCCAGCTAATCAGAAGGAGTGTGGGAAAAAGGACTCCACAGACGAGAGCCATAGAAAACACCCAGCATCCTGAGAGGCTTATCCACCCTGATCGATGATTATATTAAATAGAAAGGTACTCAGACTCCAGTGAAAAGACAGACGTATAATCTAAGAGATAAGGCTAAGAAGAAACGGCAAGAGCATATAAATACCATTGACAAGGGAAACATTTTAAATGTGAAAGGGAGATAATTAAAAAATTACCCCCCCCCAAATCCAGATGCTGATGCCCCACCCCCCAGGTGGACAGCCTGTGGACACAGGACCTGCAGGAGGTAAAGGAGGTCATTCGGGTCAGATGAACCCGGGACCGTTTGTGGGTTGTGACTCTGGACGGTGCTTTGGAAACGCCACTGAGGTGAAACGGAAGATTCTAACCTTTTCCCCTGGTGCTGAAGGAGCGTGGGCAGTGGTTCCTTCCTGCTGGAACTGTCGTCCGGGACAACGCCGAGGCTCGCAGAGGCGAAGCGAATTGCTGGTTAGTCTCGATCATCAGAGCTTCTCCTTCGCACGCCTGACCAGGGGTCTCTCAGGGGGTCAGCATGGCACCCCGACCTCTGTTCTCTGGGGGAGAAAGCTCCTTGGGCCGCGCCATGGAGGAAGCCCTGGCTGGGGGCCTCTCTCCTCTGCGGCGACTCTCTCTGATAAGGAGCGCGTTTAACAAACCTGTTCTGTTGGCAGCTCCACGGACGCTGGTGGGTTGTTTGTTTTGCCTCGGGATCCATGGCGCCGACAGCTTCACATGGCAAATGCGGCTTCTGCTAAAACATGCGGCGTGGAAGGCAGATGGATTTGAGCGCACAGGGCATCGTTTCAAAATATTGGTGCAGATAGAGATGTATTTATTCGCATCAGCTTTTCCCCATGGCTTTGAAACTGAAGAGGATTTTCGGCGGCCAGCTCTAGATAAATATGGGAGGTGGTGCCTTCGAGACCGTCTGTTCATCTGGCTCGACGAGAAGGTGGAAGTCCCGTCTCACACCCAGTTCCGCCTCCTCTTCTCCGGATTGTCCTGCCTTCTCGCCTCTGCTCCTAACAGATGCATTTTTGTTTTGTTTTTTTTTTGGAGGGAGTGTCACACCTCATAAAGGTCTCCTGTGTCTTTGTCCTCCACAGAATCTTCCAGCACCAGGACAGGGATGGGGTCTGGCTGGAGGGATGGGCATGAGACTCGGTTGGTGGATGGACGCTCTCAGTCAAAGTATCTAAAGGTCACGTGCAAAGAATTTCAGCCAAGATACGGAAACGCCCTCAATGTCCTTTGGTGGATCAAGGAATATTACCTTTATATTTTTATCTTATGAAATAAATTGTAAGCCATCTGTCGGAGGCGTGCTTATACCTTTATCACAGCTTATTTACCATTTTGTTCCTTTTAAATCCTTTCCCCCTATTGCACAGAGTGAGTGGGTGACAGGGGGGCGCTGGGACCTCTGCCCCCATCAGGGCTCTGAGCTCTGAGGAGACCATCGGAGTTCCTTAAGGAGCGGGTCCTGGACCACCTCACGGGTCCTGCCCCGAGGGTCCCCACCTCAGGGTGAATCCGCTCGCGTCTCAGTTACACGCCTGTTCTTGAGTGCGCCGTGGCATTTTCGGTTCTGTGCCATGGGGACCATTACACCGTCAACTTAGTCATATTCTTCACGGTTGCCAAGCCGTTGGGGTCGCGTACCAGAGAAGCCACAGATGACTTTGGGCAAAACGGTTGGACCCCCTGGGGTCTGTGGCCGTGGCAGGAGCAGACAGCTGAGACAGGTAGGGGGATCACCGTGGCAGCCGGGAGGATTTCGGTGTACGGGACAAAGTGACATGTGAACGGGGGCAGGGCAGCAGGAAGGGCCCACTGAGGTGTGTCACCTTGTCCTCACTGGGGCCCGAACCCCAGAGCCTTCCTCCTGGGGCCTGTGACGTGGCCGATGTGGATACAGCATGTCCAGTCACCCAAGATAGGGGGGACCCCTGTTCTCAGGGTTCACTGAGGACCCAGAACACCTTCCCCCTTTAATTACCGCTGCCCCCGCTCCCTGCTCGTGACAACTCCCCGCCTGTTTGTTGGGTTCCCTGTTCCCAAACTCTGGGGTGTGGCGGCACCCCACGGATTTCCTGTGCCTTTGAACCCAGCCTCCTTCAGGTCCTGGGCTATTCAACTTCCTTCTTTTCTGCTGGAGACAGCCCCTGGATGTAAAAGATACTCAGATTCCTAGAGTCCGCTCAAGGAATCAGTCCGGAGTCAGTCCGCCGTGAGTGACTCTTGGGCCCTCCACCTGCGGATCCGTGAAGTGGGCGCGAACACCCTCACCTGAGCCTGGGGCTGGGCAGGCAGTAGGGGCATCGACTCCAGCGGGTCGTGGCTTCCAAGCTCCCGCCGGCCCTCTCGTGTCTGTCGCTTCGCAA